>ML777005.1:2211882-2263065 GCA_009831015.1 Picea engelmannii
CAACGGCCTACCCAGAAAATTCAGCAAACAGTTATGATGAATCACCAAACGGTCTTAGATTAGTTGAGATAGTTATGCTAATAATAGAATGGACACGTCCTCATCAGTTATGAGAGGATCCTTTGTATTTTGACTTATAAATAATCCTTTTTCAATGTATTGAGGGTTGTTGATTTACACACCCGAACTGCTATTAAGCTGTAACCCTTGGACGCGATCCACCATTAATAAAGAAGAAGGTTTTTCACAGGATTCCTGCGCATGTTTCACTGGTGATGTGATTTCTTGGTCATYTGTTTCCTRCTTTGTGATCATCTTGTCTTTCCATAACTAATCTATACGAATAGCGTTATGTTTCAKGATTTATCACGGATACCCTGTCTCCRATTCTGTASATTTTAATGTTCATCTTCTAAACATTTTCAGTTAAGAGATTCTTAAGTGCTTGTTAGTTGGAAGTGTTTTTCTTGTCTTTTCTTYTGTTCATCGCTTAAATTATTAAAGATCYARTGAGGTGTGTCATCTCGCCTTGTGAAAGATTTCTTCAGCATTTCTGGTTGCATCTCAGTTTCCATCAAGCACAGACCCCATAGCCCAATGGAGGTGTGATTTGTCTCAACCTATTTTAAAAAATCCTTCACTACAAAACGAAACTCGTGCCTCTAACTAGCCTAATATCTTAATTCAAACAAATCTAAATTATATAGAGAGATCCCTCTCTGAAGCTGGAAGGGCTAGATCCCAGCTTTAAAAGCAGTTGGTTAAGGTTACCTTTGTGTATTTCCTCTTTTCAACCTCTAGGAAATTTACAGAGTGCTAACAGTTCCAGTTACTAAGAAGCAAGGGACCATTCATGTCTGCATTGATTATAGGGACCTCAATATGGCTTGTCTGAAAGACAACTACCCTACACCCTTCATCGACCATATTATTGATAATTGCGCTGGTAGCATAATTTTATCTTTTATGGATGGTTTCTCAGGGTATAACCAGATTGATATTTTACCTGCTCATCAACATAAGACAACCTTCATCTTCCTATGGGGAACTTTCACCTATCGGAAACTACCATTTGGCCTCAAAAATGTTGGTGCCACATTCCAGCGGGCCACGTCATACGCTTTCCATGATATCAAACATATTGTGGAACCTTACCTCGACAATTTACCTTCCCATTCATCCAGTCGATCAGACCATTTTGGTCATCTACGGGCTATTTTTCTTCGATGTCGGTTCTACCGCATTCGTTTGAACCTACATAAGTGTATTTTTGCTGTCGAATTAGGTCAACTTCTTGGCTTTGCTGTTTCCAAGGACAGGATTCAGGTGGATCCCTTAAAAATTAAATCTATCCTTTCTTTACCTCCACCTTATAATCTGACACAACTACAAATTTTGCAGGGGAAAGCAAACTTTCTTCACCGTTTCATTTGTAACTACGCTGAGATTACTAAAAGATTTATGCGATTTTTGCAGAAAGAAACCCCTTTCATCTGGGATGACACTGCTCAATGATATTTTTCTTCTCTTAGTCATGCATTGACCAATGCACCTCTGTTGCATCCTTCAAACTATACACGAGATTATATCCTTTACTTAGAAGCCTCGAATTCCACTATCACTATGGTGTTAGTTCAAGAGGACCCTATCGATGAGGAACACATGATATATTATTTGAACAAAAGTCTATTTGGTCCCGAGATCCGATATTCACATGTTGAAACTTTGGCTCTGGCAGTTGTCATCGTTGTCCAGAGATTCTATCACTACATTTTTATACGCACCACCAAAGTTATCACATACTCAAACCCCATGTATCACATTCCGACACGACAATTTCTTGAGGGAAAATATTCTAAATGGATCATCATCCTTCAAGATTTTGATCTTGAGTTTGTTAAGTCCAAAGATAAAAAATCTTTGGTGTTTGTGAAGCTTATCTGTGACTTCCCCCAGGATGATGAAGATATTGAACCCAGAGACTCTCTCCCCGATGAGACTATGTTCCTCATCAACACGTCCGACCCTTGGTATGGAGATATCCTTATTTATCTCTAGACCCAATGTTTTCAGCCTGATATATCTCGTGAAGAACGTCATCGTATTCGCCATCATTCTCGTCGCTACCTTATCGTCGGTGATACTTTGTATCGTTGTGGTATTGATACTATCCTATGACGATGTTTGACTCATGACGAGGTTGAACACATCCTCAATGACTATCACCTTGGAGCCTATGGTGGTCACCTTTCTGGGATGGTTATATCCTAGAAAAATTTACGTGTCATTTACTTTTGGCCCTCCATGTTCAAATATTGTATCGAGGCCATCAAAAAGTGCCCACCTTGCCAGGTTTTTCAAAACAAGTCACACACCCACCCTGCTCCACTGCATCTTGTTATTTCCATCTTCCCCTTTACCAAATGGGGCATTGATTTTATGCAGTGTAAGCCTAGCTCAGCCAAGAGCATGGTTATATAATCATCGTCATCAATTACTTTACAAAATGGGTTGAGGCTATGCCTACCTTTATGAATGATGATCGTACTGCAACTCTTTTCGTTTTTAACCACATCATCACTCATTTTGGTGTTCCACACGCCATTGTCACTAATCATGGTTCACACTTTAAAAACTAGATGATGAGTGAGTTGCATGCCAAGTTGGGTTTTAACCATGAGAACTCATCCCTGTACTATCCTCAAGCGAATGGACAAGTTGAAGCTATCAACAAAGTCCTCAAAACTATGATCCAATGGATGGTAGGGGAAAACAAGACATCCTAGAATCTACAACTTTTCTCCGCTCTCTAGGCCTACCGTAATTCAGTGAAAACTACTACTGGATTCACTCCTTTCTAGCTAGTATATGGCTTAGAAGTTGTTTTACCAATCGAGTGTGAAATTCCCTCGCTGAAACTCAAAGTAGAACTCTTGGCCCACACTTCTACTGAAGAAGAACATTTTTTACATTTGACTAGGCTGGATGAAACACGTCATGATTTCGCTCTCATTAATGAGACATATCAAAAGTGAATCAAGAATCAATATGACAAATCTATCCATCCTCTCACTTTTGTAGAAGGATACCTAGTCCTCGTTTAAGGTGAGCCTCGGAATGGGCTTTACCTTAAGAAGTACTATGCATAGAACATATAGCATACATGCTTTGTACACTATTGTATTTTTAGTTTGGTGTGTCTTTTTCTTTTGCATGATCGATTTTTTGCCTTAGCCACTTATACTGTGTCTTGTGTTTTCATGCGCAGATGACATCTTCCTTTCACTTTTTTGTTGGGTTTGCGGATGGTGCTAGTCAACATACCCAGAACGTTGCTTTTGCAACTTGGGTCATTTACCACTCTAGCAAGTTGGTGAGTTTCAGAGGTATTTTCTTAGGATCAACAACTAACAACATGGAAAAATATCATGTTGTCATCATACTTTTAATTGAAGCCTCCTCCCTAGGCATTTCTCGCATGATTGTCAACCTAGACTCCCAACTCGTGGTCTGTCAACTTAATCAAATATACACTATTCACAATCCTATCCTACTATGTCTCCACTTACGAGTTCATCGTCTTGAATGAATGTTTGATTTTATTGAATACAGACACATACCAAGAGAACTCAATACCATTTCAGATTTGTTATCTAATTACATCATGGATAGGTATATCGCACATAGATGAGTTTTCATAAAGGAAATAAATCACATCACATAACATCATGCAAATTAAAACACATCACATAAAAGACAACATTATTTTCAAATTATTTGGCACTAAAAAACTTGGAAATGTATATATATACGGTGTGAATGAAAATGTTTGATTACATCAAAAAAAGGTACATGGAAGGGGAAAATGTTGGGTCTCTGTGCCCATAACATCATCATAAAGACTATACAAAAAAATATCACTAGTGAGGTACTAGTCCTCCCACATCACATTGTGCTCTGAGTAGCACATCACCGCATGGGCTACTTGTCTCAGTAAAGAGTTAATAATTTCAAGAACCCCCACTGTGTGTCTCTTCAAGTGAAAGGGTATGTTCTCCCTCTCAAGAAGAGGAATACCCGTCATAAGACCACAAAGGTTTGTCTCCACCTCTTGGAGACCCCCTATTTCTACTACTACATGAGCATCCCTGCAGTGCCCCAATGTCGGTATCTCTATCGGAAATGTTGCTCCCTTTTCTGTGTGATGAAACAATACATCCGTTAGAAACTCTTCTATGTACCCAAAAAAATAATATAAGTTTAAAATCAAAAAACACACTTGACAAGATCTTTTGGTTTCTTACCTAACGCATCCGAGTCCACCCCATATGGAAGGACCAAGTCCATGCTTCCTCAAAAATCCACTCCAACGTATGGAAAATATTCTATCATGATTAATTAGCATCCCATCCAAGCGAAGAAATCATTGGTGAATTTGAACTATGAATCTGAGCCTAGTCTCAGAGACAGGTTAGTCCATCGCTCCATATGTTGTTCTCCCACTGGTCGTACTGCTAATGCAATTTGAGGTTGCATCAGAGGAATGTGTTCTAAGGAGAACAAAACCAAGAATGAACCATACCCAAACTGCTTTTGTTTCCATGCTTTGCATCTTGTAATCCGCTCCACATTCTGAAGGAACCCTCCACTCCAATTAAACAGTGTTGTCTCTAGACACTATAAACCATAGGCCACCTGTGATACTGAAACTAGGTGTGCACTGGTACTTATTTCTATACTCGTAATGTAAAACAAAATGGACCAAAGAGGTAGGTCCCTGATATCTTTGATTGTGATTCTGCCTCCCACTAGTCTCGCTCCTGGGACACAATGGTTTTCCAGATACTCATCCACAGGCGTAAGAAGTTCCCTTTGTCTAGGTAAAACTACTGGATCCCTTCTTTTCAAGAGGCCAGTCAGGAAGTATACATATTCCAACTCGATTATGAGAAGTTACGTTCCAATTTGGAACCCTTGTTCTGAGATGTTGCATAAACCCACCATATGCGCAAGAGGAAGAATCTCTTTCTTCATTTTTTGCATTTTGAAGAACTTGAGGAGACCGCAATTCCTCAGTGAAGCCTGTGCTCGGGGAATTTGCAAAGAAGCCACATCATCAAGCTCATTCTCTCTTTCTTTCCACTTGATCATGGTTATTGCCGAAGTTACCTGGAATCATCAATAGTGAAAATTCATTAATCACATTTTTTTGACAATTTTTGGGCAATTTAAAATATTTAAAAAACAATTGTTTTTTCTTCCAAGAGGCCAATGGCTCATTTACATGAACATCAGGGCACCAACATTCCCTCACAAGGGCCATAAGGGTGCGCTAAAACTCCAAAACACCCCATTTACGATTTGAGAAAGCGCTAGTCATTTTTGAGCATTTTTTCTTGTGTCTTTGGGCAATTTCCTATAGACCACTACACCAGAGAATTGGCGCTCACTTCATTAGCATACAAGATCATTTTTAAAATCATACAACACTCCCCCACTTATCTTAGAGGGGCACTGAGCTATTTTGGGTGCTTGGGCCGACCCAGGGCATCAATTTTAGTATCTAATTATTGCCTCAAAGTAAAATTTGAACCATACAGATGAAAGAAAGGAATAAAAGCACTAACCTGGTCCAAGCGACGAGAAAATGATTGACCATAGCTCCAACACTGAAAAATGCAATATTCACCTCCAAAGCACAAATTCTCCACTGCTACAAATCTTTGCACAAATGAAATGGTAAATGATATGGTTACCTCATTTTACTATTATACATTTCATTTTTGGATAATATATAGTTATTTTTGGGCTTTTGAAAATATTTTGGAGACCTTAGTAATCCCCTGGAATGCAATTTTGACATTATTGGCAAGTTTCAAAGCAGTTTTGTCCATTTCTCCATCTTGTCACTTTCACGAGCATAGTCTTAGTTCGTTCTCAAGCTCAAACACATAAGAACACGTTGGGTAAAATTTTATCTCTTTTTCAGACCCGCATGGATACATGAAAAAGGAACCCCTTGGAGTCATCTTTAAGCTCTTTTCAGACTCTCTAAACGTGAAAAGATTGTCAAGTGATCTTGCTTCCTTTCCTACTCATTAAAAGGTTTGAAAGGGTGTCTTTCAAGTGATAATTTATCTCTTTTTGGCCTCATGAAAATAAAATTATGAAAAAGGAAAACCTTGTTGTTGTCTTTAATTCATTTTCAGACTCTCTAAATATGAAAAATGACTGATTTTACCTTCTCTAGACTTGTTAAATGATCATACATTGAAGGGCCCATACAGGACCAAACCCTTACTTCTTCCAGTTCATTAAACAAAGGAAGAGGGACTTACTGAAGGTGAGTTATATCGAGCATGTGTTATCCTCCTCGAGCTCATTAAATAAAAAAGAGGTACTCATCCATCTGGATGGGGGAAAAAATTGAAGGAAGCAAGCCAAGGAGTTTTTGAGAACATTTCCAGTAATCCTTACAGTTTCCCTTAAACATGGAATTTTATCTTTGCACGCATTTCAATCCACTGAACCTATGAACTGAACCAATCCTTTGAGTTTCCTTACTCCTTTGGGTCACCCAACGAAAGTCATAGTATCCACTACATCATCAAGTTTTGGTCCTTATTGATTTTTCTATTGTCATGCCTCAGTGTTCGAGGGAAGTGTCTACCTCAAGATTCAGCCATCACAAATTCATGTTCTAATACCCGTGTCAGTAAATGTTCTTTTGATCCACCAATTACATCTATGTATCATTTTTGTGTCGTTGATGGGGGATACACCAAGGCCCTCCCTCGATAGGTCTATTCCTATCGACTTCAACACATTATCCAAGAGCTAGATGTAGAAGCCAGTTAGTACCTTGGGACTTGCATGCCTCAATGGTAGGCCTCCTCACATCCGACAATGGGTTTACATCATTGACCTCTAACCAGATGATTCCATGGATGTTTGACTTCAGCTCATTCATTCACATTCGTTGGAATGTACTAGACTACATTGGGAATCATTTACAACAATTGTGATTTCTCTCGCACTTGTTAATGGTTTACCTCATTGACCGGTAATCAAGTGGTTTCTGCCTTGTTTGACATCAACACATCTATTCACATGGCTAGATTCGTACTACATCAGGATGGGTGAGAAGACCCTGGGTTGAGTCATCACTCTTATATGTACTTTTCCCAGGTTGCGATGAAGTTCCTTTTGAACATTGACAAATATACTGTTACATATATCCACTTTGTATTGGTCATCGATATGTCTTGTCATCTCGTAGATCCATTGTGTATTCTTCATGGCTATGATTAGTTCAGGTCATAGGAGTATAGATCCACATTGTATCTTCAGTGACTATACCTTTTTATCAGTATAATTATGGATCTGCAGTGTATTTTATGGTGGCCATACCTTGAAAGTCTTTATCACTCAAGCATAGGTATGCCTTCCTTGGGTTTGAAACATGTCATAACATTCATTTGATGGTTGTGTGTAGCTTCTATCAGGTTCTCTGAGTCTGTACCCTTGCATGAAAAAGTCTACAAAGTACTTCAGTCATCAGTTCTCATCTTCTAACTTTGTACTTTGGGGGAAAATCTGTTACACATCAAAATTACTCATTAGGATGATGGCCTAATGTCATCATTACCAATGTCACAAGTGTCATATTTCACCTACAAGTGTCACAAATATCATACTGTTGTCCTATCCATGTTGTGTCTCGGATGACATTATCAAGAACACTTACAAGACACCTCAAAAGACTGGTTATGAGGAGGAGAATTCATTTGAAAAAGAGTGCAAGTCTTTTGCCACTGAGAAAACCACTAAAAAAACAATTTTGGAAGGCAACGCTCCTGTATACACTGTCAGGGAGTGCCAATTCTCCCTAACCTCATTTAGGGGAGAATTCCAATGCTTTGTGCCCCATTCTAATGGAGCACTAGTCTTTTTTGAGTGAATCTTTGGATTGTTGAGAGAAATCAGGGAAGAATCCCTTCATATCTATAGTTGGTTTGATTCAGATATGAGGTTAAAGCTCAACCTTAGGGAAGATCCACAACTAAAGGAGAAGAATCCTCAACTTATCCCAAGGATATATTAAGTGGTTAGACCTCTCCAAGCCTATATAAGGAGGCCTCTTCATGGTGAAAGGGGAGACATTGTGAAGTATCAAACTTATTATCTCATAAGGGAGATATCATTGAAGCATCAACATTCCATGTGGATTATTTGAGCAAGGGTCTGGACAAAGGGATCTTGGTGAAGCTATTGCACTACATCCATGGTTGTAAGCACCACTTTGTTCTCATCAATATAAATCTATGCTTTCCCTATTTCCTTTAAAGTTTGTGTACATTTCATGAACTTGTCTCTAGTAGGTAGATCTATTTTTGAGCTAATCTCAATAGAATAGGAAGTTTGTTGTATCTTTGTTTGTTCTACAGGACTTATTGAGGAGCTTTAGGATTGAAGATCAACCTGGACTGTGCAAGGATGAATGCCATTAAAAAGGTACACTTTTCTTCTTCCTCTTCATACATTAGCTTAATTAGATCTAAAAGGAATGTTAGTTTCCACAATAGCATTTTCTTTCTTAGTCATAGGGGTATAGTATCCAAGAGATAATCCACTTGTCTACAGGGGGATTTCTCAATAACAATGTTGCAACACATATTGCAATTTTTTTTTTAAAGGAAGTTGTGAGACTTCATGGGTTGCCTAAGAGTATTATGTCAGACAGAGACACAAAATTTGTTGGAAATTTTAGGAGGACATTATGGAAGAAGTTGGGGACAAAATTGTCTTTTAGTTCAGCATATCACCCTCAAACTGATGGAGAAGTTGAGGTGGTAAATTGGAGTTTAAGAGATTTTTTGAGTTTGGTCACTGAACATTATAGTCGGTTGGATCAAATTATGTCACAAGCAGAGTTTGCGTACAATGGCTCACTAAACAAAAGTAAATGAAAGAGCCCATTCGAGATAGTATATGAGATGAATCCAAGAGGAGTATCAGAGTTGAGAGATCTGGAGAAGAATGAATTCAAAAGTGTTGGAGAAGAAGACTTCATTGCAGAAATGTAGAAGCTTTATAATCAGATCAAAGAGCAGTTGCAAAATAGTAGCAGAGAGTATAAATGCAAAGTTGATCAACATATAAGAGAACTTCAATTTGAATTGGGAGATAAAGTTCTATCATATCTCAGGAAGGAAAGGTTCCCAAGGGGAACATATAACAAACTGAAGATGAAGAATATAGGACCATGCAATATCCTAAGAAAATATGGAGCCAATCTTATGAGATAGAGATTACAGATGATGTGGGTATATTGCCCATATTCAACATTTTAGAAATCTATCCTTACAAGGAAGATGACATAAAAGGATCAGAATATCATAAAGAGATTCAGTGGGAGAAGCAAATGCCTATAGCAGAAAAGCCACAGATAGAGGAGATCATAGATCGAAGAATTGGTAAGAAGACCAGGAGTGGAAAGGAAACCCAATAGAAGATGTTAGTTGGGTAAGTGAAGCAAATATTCAGAAGCATGGAAATTCAATGCAGGAGCTCATGTACATGATTCCATGAATTTGTTTTTCAAGAGGAGTATGATGCAGGAGCATCGTCATCAAATCATGCGTGGAATATAACTCAATTCCCTAGTGCACCTTTTGAAATAATTTTGAATTTTAAAAGATGGCGTATCCTATAAATATTTTTGAATGGATTGCAATTAAAGAACATCTTAAATGCTTAGGATCTAAACCATCCCATGAGATCGATCGGGAATGCATTTTCTTTTAATGTTGTAGATTGCAGTACAGATCTGGAGCATTCTCTCTTATATGTTTGTCTTGAATAATTATTGTAATAAAGCCATAGTAGTTGAAATATTTTAATTCGATAGGATAGATCTAGAGTAGTTGGAGGGAAAGGCTGGAGGAGCCCCTCGTGTATAAATATTTGTATTGTTTCCCAAATGAGGTTGTTGAAGGTTATTGTTTCTATAGTTGTAATTATTGTAGAATTTGATTGAGACTGTTGAAGCTTATCAAAGTGTATGAACCCATGTACATTTTTATTTGAATGAATATAACAGGGAAGTATTGTTCCAAATGTGACGCAGAGAGGTCCGACCTATCACCCCGAAGGGTCTCTTCACTTGACCTTCTGCTCACAGGATCATTCTCAAAATCCCCTTTCTGGTGAGCCGAAGCGGCTCTTTAGATCCCGGAATGGAATCCTTGACAAACACCCGATCCACAGGTCCTTTCTTTACCCTGTCACGACCTTTACACTTAGCCATGGTCATTCCCGACTCACTATTGGGATTTTGGGGCTCCTGCTGTCGAGAGTCACAGTCCTCTCGATTCCTCGATTGTCGATGCACCTCTTTCATGTGCTAGCCCTCCTGGCTCAACTCCTACTCATATGACCACGCCTCCGTGACTGTGGCCTTACCTCCTTTCGCGGCTACTCCTATCGGAGTTTTGGCACTTGTGATGTCGAAATACGCATGTACCCAGGACTCACAATTCCCCGAATCGTGACGTGCCCCTTCCTTCTCAGCTCTAGCACTTCCCAGCTATACCATGGTCCATGTGACCACTTATCATATGACCATAGTCAAGCTTCCCGTCGGGGTTTTCCCTATCGTGATATCGAAGGGTATGGACTCCTTGTTCCTGGGATCCCTGATTTCTTGATTTGTGATATCCTCTGGATCATTGACAGCTGGCCTCCACTACACCTCTATCCTCCTTCTCTGCTGTGGTGACAGCTGGACCCCACTCATCGGGGTTTCGCGGATCGCGATTCCACAATGCATAAACCACTTGTCTACGGGATCCCCGATATCCCGATGGATTTAACTCCGATGGTGCTAGATTATTGCCACGCGTCCCTCCAACGGACAATCTCGATCTCGTCAGGATTTCGGAACTTGCGATGTCTTAGTTCTCTGGCCCTCGAGAATCCTAATTTCTCAATGGCTAATATCCCGATGGCTACTCCCTATGCAGCTCTAGCAGATCCGATGACTATCGGGTATCTGTTCCAGATCTAACGATTCAGACCTGTTCTCCTCATGCACTCCTCCTCTTGAGGCTAAACGTTGCGCTGCTCATCTCGATCCAACGAATGATGGGATTCCCGAGTGATATCCAACGGTTGTCGATCTCCTCATTTTGTGCCCTTCCTCTAGAGCTCCCCTGGATGCTTAAAACCAATGGTCCAGATTCCTTCTCCTGTCGATCTAATGGCAACTGTGCTCCCTCGAACTTCTGCACTTCCTTCTCAGCACTTGAAAGAAATTCGATTTCTCCAAGGCCTCAGCCTTCGTCTCATTCTCCTCTGTGAGCTCCTTGACTTTGAGCCTCACCTGCACGTATACAACGTTGTCCTTCCTGAGCTTGTCTTTGAATCCTTAAAGGATTTTGATGTCTGCGCTCCTACAGAATCTTCTCATGCACCCAGCGTGCTATCTCTTCTGAGCTTCCATAAACACTCAGACCCCTTAGGGGATTTTATCCTTCTTCTCCCTTAGATGGAGAATGGAATGGATGCCCTCCTAGATATCCTTCTGCTCAAGCCTCTTCTTGAGTACTTCTGGGTATTCAGCAACCCAGTGAAAGTTCCCTCAGTGGACCTTTCCTCAACTTCCAGAACTCAAAGAGTTCTTTTCTCCTGTGCCTGCTTGCACACCTTCTCGACACCCTCCTGGTGGAGTGTCTTCTCTTCCACAAAACACTCAATAGTTATGTCTTCCTCCCTTGTGCACCTATGCACTTGCTCGATGCCCACCTGGAAGAGCTTCTTAGAATCCTTAGTGATTCTGGTCTTTCTCAAACTCTCTACAAAGGTCTTCTTCCTCCGTGCACCCCTGTACACACACTCAATGCCCACTTGGCAGAGCTCTACAGAATCCTTCACAATTTTGTCTGCAACTATGTTCTCACCCACACAGCCTTACCTCCTGAGGTGTTCAGTAACCTCATAGGTCTTCTTCCTGAGTCGATTATTTTGGTCCTGTGCCTCAACACGCCTTTGTCTGACTCCTCAGAGTTCAGAAGTGCATCCTTTGTGCACTGGTATTCAGAGTCCACAGTCCTCTGTCACGCCCTCATGGCATGAAACCTCAAAGACCTCCACTGAATCACACAAACTCCTTGTAATGGCTTAATAACAACACACAAATACAACATGAAATGAACACCCACAGACATGCATATAAGACAGAACATATGCAGGAAAAACTGTTGTTGTTTTATATTGAAAATGGCAATTTCCTATATTTTACAAAGGCGTTCTCGAGCTCCCCTTGGCTCTTCTCCTACAACCATCCTACTCAAAATGAGATCTAAAATATCTTTTACCTGAGGGGCTCTCAGTGCTTCCCTCTAGGTCTACCTACTCTAATAAATTACATTCAATGGCTGTCTAGTCCAGCATCTGGAACTAGATCTCAGCTGACCTTGGCATTAAAGCCGATCCTATCTACAGTCTGCACAAAGGCATGGCTTCCATGGCTCACCAGCCTAAGAATTAAATTACATTCAATTTTGAATTTGAATGAGGTTGCGCCTCTCTTCAACCTTTGAATGCATGCGCACTGACATGGCTAGCTGGCTGATATGGAGAGATGCTCCTGCATCATACTCCATAGCTGCGAAAATCATGAGCTCCTACTCATGTGCTTCCCCTCCGAGCGATTGGAAATCCTCCTGGATCCCAAAGGAATCTGTGGAGCTGTCCATCCGCTCCATCCTGCTATTGTTGTTGCTGCTTCTGCTGCGCTGCTGCTATTGCCTTTTCTCTGCCCAGCTTTTCCCTGCTGGTAGTCTACACTGATCCCAACATCAACTTCCTAATTTCCTCGATCACTGCATCCAGCTACCAGTGGCTAGTCCTGTTGTTGCAGTCTCCTCAGCTGCAAACATTTTTGGCCATTGGACAGATCATCATGATCTCCCATGCCTCCTTCATCCGTTTCCAACTTCACCTGTTGGATGTGCACGCCCTGCACTTTTACCCTCTCTTCCAGGGATTCTATCTGCTACCACATATTAGCAAAGAAAATGTTGTCTACCTCTTCTTCCTCTACTGCTACAACCTCCCCTGTTGCAGTCCTTTCAGCTTCATCGTTGAATGTGTTGAGCCATTCCTCAGAATGCTCACTCTCTTCTTCCACTTCTACTTCTTCTTCTTCTGTCATCTCCAATGCTACAACGCTCTCAGCTTGCTAGCTGAAATCATTGAGTCGTTCCTCAGAATGCTCATTCTTCCCTTCATCTGCTTGGGCAGTCTCAAATGTCTGCTCCAATTTCCTTTTGACAGTCATCGTCAGTTCTAATTTCCTTTTGTCACTCATCTCCAGCTGTGACTGTTCTGCTGTTGCACCATCTGAAACACAAATTCTTGCCTCCTCCTGGGCACATGGCAGGAATACTCCAATTCCCCCAATCATCAGAATATCATTCTGATCTTCCTCCTCTGTCAGTTGCACCTGCTGATCCCTTTCCATCTCTGAACTTATGAGACTATCAGATAGTCTCATCTACTCTGTCAGCTCCTCTGGCTGATCCAAATTCATTTGTTCATCCTTGCCCACCTGGCAATATGGGATGTCTCTGTTGCTTCCCTGGCAGACCATGAGATCAACCGATCCCATCTTCATCAGCACTCCTTGCTGAATTGAACTCTTTATGAGACCTTCAGATGGTCCCAAATTTTCATCTCTTCCCACATGGAAATGTGGGATGTCCCTACTGCCCTCCTGGCAGACTATGAGATCAATCGATCCCATCTCTGTTCCCTTACCCATCTGGAAATTTGGAAACCTTCCATTGCCCTCCTGGCAGTCTTCGAGATCCCACAACGATCTCCTTTCATTGCCCAGCTGGCAATGCAAAGTTTCCTGGATGTCCTCATGATAGTCTGTGAGATCCTCAGCTGATCTCAACTCGTTGCCCTCCTGGAAAATGAGAATTTCCTCTTCTCTTCCTTCATGGCAGTCTTCGAGATCATCAGCCAATCTCATTTCATTCTCTACACCAAGAATTTCTCCAATTTCTAGTTCACATACCTGAACCATCTCCTCCTCTTCTATGGGCCTGAGGGTTTTCAGCATACCTCAGCCATCTCCTTAACATCCTCTGCTATCCTTTGACCATCAGCTCCCTGACTGGGCATTTCACCTTTTGTGTCTTCATGGGCCATTCATATACCCATCTCGGCTTTTTACCCTGCCGCATCTTCATTTCGAGATCCTCCATTTCTCGCTTTATGTCAACGAGCTCTTTATCCATTTCTGCTGTGCTCATCAACTCTGGGCTCTTCTTCCTGTGGCCTTCAATAGCCATTTTGTTGTGTCTATCTACCTCCCTGGCAGATCTTCTACTGTCACTCTGCATTCCTGAGTGTTCTAGCTTCATCTTACAGTCCTACTGACTGTCTCCTCGACTGTTGCCTACCTGCAAACAATCGTCACAGAGCCCTCATCACTCTGTCTTCCTCTGCTTCCTCTTCTGTCTGCAATATACAAATAGAATCCCGCTCTGATACCTCTTGACGTGTATCAGAGTGATTCTTCTCTTCTTCGCTCCTCTTGCCTGAAATATAAAAACAAGTAATAGGCTCTGATACCACTTGCCTGAAATATACAGACAAGTAATAGGCTCTGATACCGATTTCCCGATGGATAATATCCCAATGGATACTCCCTATGCAGCTCCAGCAGATCTGACGACTGTCAGGTATCTGTTCCAGATCTAACGATTCAGACCTATTCTCCTCATGCGTTCCTCCTCCTGAGGCTAAACGTTGTGCTACTCCTCCCGATCCAATGGCTGACAGGATTCCCGAGTGAGATCTGACAGCTGTCGGTCTCCTCGTTCTGTTCCCTTCCTCTAGAGCTCCCCTAGATGCTTAAAACCAATGGTCCAGATTCCTTCTCCTGCCAATCTGATGGCAACTGTGCTCCCTCGAGCTTCTGCACTTCCTTCTCAGCACTTGAAAGAAATTTGATTTCTCCAAGTCCTCAGCCTTCATCTCATTCTCCTCTGTGAGCTCCTTGACTTTGAGCCTCACCTGCGCATATACAATGTTGTCCTTCCTGATCTTGTCTTTGAATTCTTAAAGGATTTCGATGTCTGCACTCCTGCAGAATCTTCTCATGCACCCAGCGTGCTATCTCTTCTGAGCTTCCGTAAACACTCAGACCCCTTGGGGGATTTTATCCTTCTTCTACCTTAGATGGAGAATGGAATGGATTCCCTCCTAGCTATCCTTCTACTCAAGCCTCTTCTTGAGTACTTTTGGGTATTCATCAACCCAGTGAAAGTTCCCTCAGTGGACCTTTCCTCAACTTCCAGAACTCAAAGAGTTCTTTTCTCCTGTGCCTTCTTGCACACCTTCTCAATGCCCTCCTGGCAGAGTGTCTTCTCTTCCACAGAATGCTCAACAGTTTTGTCTTCCTCCCTTGTGCACCTATGCACTTGCTCGATGCCCACCTGGCAGAGCTTCTCAGAATCCTCAGTGATTCTGGTCTTTCTCAAACTCTCTACAGAGTTCTTCTTCCTCCGTGCACCCCTGTACACACGCTCAATTCCCACTTGGAAGAGCTCTATAGAATCCTCCATGATTCTGTCTGCAACTGTGTTATCACCCACACAACCTTACCTCCTGAGGTGTTCAGTAACCTCACAGGTCTTCTTCCTGAGTCGATGATTTCGGTCCTGTGCCTCAACACGCCTTTGTCTGACTCCTCAGATTTCAGAAGTGCATCCTCTGTGCACTGGTATTCAGATTCCGCAGTCCTCTGTCATGCCCTCGTGGCATGAAACCTCAAAGACCTCCACTGAATCACACAAACTCCTTGTAATGGCATAATAACAACACACAAATACAACATGAAATGAACACCCACAGACATGCATATAAGACAGAACATATGCAGGAAAAACTACTGTTGTTTTATATTGAAAATGACAATTGCCTGTATTTTACAAAGGCATTGAAAGAAACTATGCCACTCATGATTTGGAGTTGGCAGCCATAGTAAAAGCCTTGAGGAAATGGATACACTACCTCATGGGGAAAATATTTGAGATGAGGACAGAGCAGAATGGTCTGAAATATTTGTTTGATCAGCCAACTTTAAATGTTAGGCAAAGCAGATGGTTAGAATTTCTAAGAAAATATGACTTTGATATAAAGCATATCAAGGGGAAAGAGAATAAAGTAGTTGATGCACTCAAGAGAAGAGTGCATGAAATGCATGCTACAACCATTATCATGTATCAATCATATTTGAAACATAGAATTATAGATATTTCCAAATCAGATTTACAATACAAGGGTTTAGTGGCAAAATTACAACAAGGTAATTTGCAGCAGAAAATTGAAGAATAAAAGATGGATGAGGATGAAATTCTCATAAATAGGGGAAAAATTTATGTACCAAATTCTTAGGAATTGAAAACTATGATACTGATGGAAATGCATAATGTGCCTTATGCTAGGCACCCAGGATATCAAAAAACTATTGCAGCTATCAAGAGCCAATATTATTGGCCAGGCATGAAGAAAGAGGTTGTTGATTTTATTGTCAGATGTTTGGAATGCCAAAAAGTAAAGGCTAAGCATAGAGACCTAGCTGGTTTGCTACAACCATTACCCATTCTTGAGTCTTCCAGTTTCATTTGAAGATCCTTCAGCTCTGGTGTACTCATTCTGTAAGGAAACTTTGATACTGGAGCTGCTCCAGGCATTAGATTTATAGAGAAATCAATGTCCCTCCTTGGGGGTAGTCCCGGTACCTCTTTGAAAACATCCTCAAAATCTTCTAGGACTGCACAATCTTCCAAATTTAGCACCTTATCTCTAGGTGTCTCCGCCAAATGAGTTGCAAATATTTGACACCCTTTTCTGTAACATTTCTTCAGCTGCAATGTTGAAATCTCTTTGATGGCTACCACCATGGGAATTCCCTACACTTTCCTTAGCTTCCCTTCCTCATCGAAGAAAGTAAATGCTTTGTTATCACATTCTATGATGGCATGTTGTTGGTCCAACCAATCCATCCCAACTAGAAAGTCATAGGAACCTAAAGGCAAGATGTTCAAATCTGCCTAGGTGTTCAGTCCCTTCATGTCAATAAGACATGAATTAACCATCTCATTAACTTTTCTTTTGGCCCCTGTAGCCAACTTCACCGACCAATATTTCCCATGCTTTCTTCCTGGAAAATGGAAACTTTCCACCACCTTCGGATCTATATAACTACGACTAGCTCCTGAATCAATTAAAATAGCAATGGTTTGGTTGTTGATCATACCTTCCACTTCAATCATATGTGACTGATATTTTTCTTGCTTGTTGTCCAGGGCTGCATAGATCCTGGGTATCTTTATGCCCATGTCCTTCACTATTTCATCTTGCTGTACATTATGAATAGTCCTCCCTTTTTCACCTCTGTGGGGACAATCTTTGAACATGTTATCCCCTTTACAACCCCAACATTGAATAGGTGGTTGCCTTGGCCTTTGGCTTCCTATGTCCATCGTTCTAGTTTCCTTAGGAGTTTGTTTTCCTTGTGGACTATTTCTAAAGAATGGTGGCTTAGACCCCTTCTTCCTTTGATCCATATTGAATTTCTTTTTATCTTCCCAAGATTTTTGGAATGTTGGCCTTGATTTTTGTTGATCATATAGGCTTTTAGCTCACCTTATGGTCTCCTCCAATGTCTTGGGATCATCATGCTATATTTTTTCACTGATGAATGATGGAAATCCACTCAAATACCTTTGAATTTTGACTATCTCATCCTTGATGGAAGAGACATACTTTAGAAATTCTAGAAACCTTCTCTCATATTCCTCAATTTTCATACTCTCAAGCTTGAGTTCAAAAAACTCTTTCATTTTCTTGTCATAGTATCTCTTAGTCAAGTATTTCTTCTCAAAATACTTCTTGAATCTTCTCGAAGTAACACTTTTCTCTTTGATGTGTTGCACCTGCAAAATCCGATCCCACCACATGGATGCTTTCCCTTTGAGCTGATAGATGGAAATTCTACCCTATGCATGAGAGGAATAATTATGCAATTGAAAATACTTTCTCATGCCCAACAACCATGTCTCTGCATCTTCATCCTTCTTGTGCTCATCATCAAATGTAGGAGGTTTGATTTTGTTCATTTCTCCTCGCAGTTCATCCACCCTAGACCTCTCATACTTTATGAAAGGGGATGGACTTGAGATATTGTGTGATATCTTATTGGAATTCCTTGGGGAGTGGTGGTGATGCCTACTAACACTTCTTGTTTTTCTTTTCTCATAATAAGACTTGTGACTTTCCTATTTGCTCGATCCACTCTTCTTATCCAATTTATTTTCTATTTTGTTCAAGCTCTCCAATAACTTCATGTTGAAGTCATCCTACTGCTCCTTGTCTCTCATAATCCTTTCATTATCATCTTTATGGCTTTGAACATCCTTCTGTAAATTTTTAATGGTATATGCCATATTTATATTTTCATCCCTTTCTTCACCATGTCCATTAGAGTTGGTTCCTTCCATGCTCAAATGGACATCCATCCCTCTGACTTCATCTTCCTAGATGTAATTTCTTGGTGCCTCTTCCATTACTCTAGACTCTAAACTGATCTTGATATAATCTAGTTCTTGTTAACTCTACAAAATGTGCAACAAACAAAACTTGTCAGACTGTCTGTTTCAACAATTTTATGAAAAATATGAACCATTTTGGTTCAATAATTTATCAGAATCCTTTCTTATGATTTCCTAAAACATTGAATTCCCAATAAATTTTGTAGGTGGATAATTATATTCCACTTTCCAATACCTTTCCAATGCTTTCTCACATGCTCCATTCCGAGTCTTGAGCAGAAAGTAATGGCTTCATGGAGCTAGTCAAGGTCTTATAGTTTACCCTTGTTTTTGTTGTTCTTCCCCCTTCAAACAACTTCGCGTGCACAAGTTTCAATATGTGCTCCCGTAATTTCCATGTGTTGAAACATCACAATTAAATCATGCTTCATGCACTTTAAAACCACTGTGTATCACTTCTTTGTCATGCCAATAACATTCACACACTTTTGTGCCGTGTGCCAATAACTACCGTGTGCAGTTTGGTTCTTTCACTAATACCTGTTGTGTGCATTTTTTGTATCATGAACTGATACTCCACATGCATTTCTCTCTATGCATTGCACCATGACAAAGTTCAATATGCCCCCACCGCACATCAATACTCTACACACACATACTAAACTATCGTGCGACAACATATACCCATATTTCGCGTGCGCCAACCAAACTCCATTGTGCTCTGCCAATACTACATACACCCTCTATACCCTTATTGTGTGTGTACACCATGTGTACCTTCTTATGTGTGTGCACTCCATGCAATGTCAAATTTAGTGCGCGCACCCGCACACCATATTCTTCCGCACGATGCCACAATTTACCATGCGCTCTAGCACGCTAACTTTTCCGCGCGGTACCTGCATGCTAACATTTTCCGCGCGGTACCTGCACGCTAACCTTTTCCGCTCCATCTATCATGGATTCACTGTAACTTCAAATTCGACCAATTCCAAGTTTGAATTTTCTAGGACAGATATTAAATCAGTAATATCTCATTACTTTACTGAATTTCTCCATTTTCTCATGAATACATCCACAAAAAATTGGGGCTTTTCCCCATTTCCGCTCAGTTGTTGTTACTTATTTATTTATTTATTTATTTTTCCATGGACACTCTACAACTAAAATTTGGCCACTTCCAATTAAATCCTTTGTGACATTTTGCTTCAACTCAACTTTCTCGACCCTTCGGGCTCAATGTTGAAAACTGAAGCTCTGATACCAATTTGTTACAGACTCGGCCTCACATAGGCTGGGGGCGTGCCACTCCTTAGACTCTTTACTTAGCTCTGAAACCGTGTTTGTAACATTCCCAGCCTTCAAAAGGCCAGGCCATGTTACTCCTGAACACTCTTTCATGCTCAGATACCCATTTGTAACGTCCCCGACCATTTATGTCAGGCCACGCTATAGCGGAGAACACATCCATTCTCTGTGTGAAACATACTGTAACATACTTAGCATCCCAACTAAGTTATGTCTCATATAATTTTCTAAATTCATGCAATTAATCATATGCACACACAAAACTCTTGCAGAATCTTAATATATATAAAACGTGAACAAACAAATACGTTATGTAAAGGCATGGGTTCACACTAAAAAGTAGTAAACATATTCATGCATCATATACATGCAATACCCATAAGCATACAGACATCTATTACCACGCATAGGATAAACCCATAAAAATAACACATGAATAACAATGCAACATGTAAATTAATCACACAATTGACACTTATCTTTGTGAGAATATCACCAACTATGTGCAGAACTTCCACAAACCTCCCAGCCTTAGACCACACTGTTCATCACTCTCAACAGTGAGTCACCCCCAAGTTGCGACTAAACTCCACTCGGGTAAAGGGTTCCTCACTAGGATAAAGGCTCATGAATAATAGGAAAGATTATGTCTCAGATGCTCACTCAAATAAGAGCCTACAGTCCCTCATTCCCCACATGCCTATCCCACCCAAGGAAGTGTGCCCCTTTTTTTCTCAACAATCCCTCGAATGCCCCACTTCCCTTCCACGGCTTCAACAAAGGGCCTAATAGGAAGTCTCAAAGCCCTCGAGTTGTAGTTCATGTAACAACCCTAGTAGAATATATACTTAGGGATTATTAAGTAAAAGATTTATTAGGTAATTAATTTTGCCTACCATGTTAATAACTAAACAAAGATTGATCTAATGATATTAATTAAGTATTTATTAATTAATTAAAGGTTATAATTTTTCTTAATTAATTAATTAATTAACTACCTATTACATTTAATAACATGAGTATTAAATTTAAAAGATTAATAAGTTATATTGTTTAAATTAAAAGGTTACGTACACAGAAAGGGATAACATATTAATTATGAGAGGATAAAATAATAAAGGAAAGGATAAGGGGCATTAACTAGGAGTAGGTAAGGAAGTGAATGCATGAGGTGGTGAAGGAAGGATATGGAGGGGGAGGAGGCTTACGAAGGGCATTATCATTTGAAGAGAGATTTTGGGGAATGGATTTTTGGGGGCTCTCTTGGATTTGTAGAGGGGGGAGTTGAGTTTTGGAGTCGGATTGGATCAGTACAGGCACCGGGTTGCTGGAGGTTTTGGGCACGAGGGACAGGATATCCATATGATATCCTGGAGCTAGGTATTTGTCCTAGTTGGCAGGGAGGATAGTAGGTTTGGGCAATGTTTACACAGTGCAACAGTGGTCAACAAGGCAAGCGGACAAACAGAGGGTTAGCATTAGACCTAGGTATTTAAAATTATGTATTTGTTTTTATTCTGTTATAAAATTTTAATATTCGTTGTTAAATTTACATGCGTATGTGCTAAAATAGAAAGGAATTATTGAATTTTCATAAATCTAGTAGAATTTACTGTCTTGTTGTAGAATTACTGGATGTTAAATTAATATGGCCACTACAGTTCATCACCTTCAGGAAATCAATCCCCAACAATTCTCTCACCCAGAGAATTTCTCATAGGCCTGACAACCCACCTCTTCAATATCACATGGGCCTAACAACCCGCTTCTTCAATCCCGCTCCCAAGGTAACAGTTACCGAACAGAAGGCTCTGGATACGGCTTCAGGTAAAGTCATGAAGATACAAATGATATCTCAATGGTTGCCAATGCTCCTAGATGATTGACTGTATATCTTAATGACAGATGAATCAGGAAAATATGATGGTTTGAATGATGTATATCCCCCCAAAATGAACTAAGTCCAACAATATTTATGCATGCCCCCAACTTGACACTTGTCATGTTGGAAGCTACTTTGGCCCACTTGGCCCCAACTTAGAACTTAAGATAACATAATTATCCATACTTAATGATTTAAGAAATTTTAATATAATATTCCTTAACTTAGCCCCTTCCCTTTCCCTAACTAGTGGAGTTTAGTCCCCCATATCTTTTATCGTGGTTGGTCTGTGTGCCTTAATTATAAGACATGTACAAAATTATATTAATTATAAGATATGTACAAAATTAGGCGCACTAGCCTTTAACATCTAGGCTCTCCGACCTAATCAAAACATAAGAATCCTAGCTTATAATACTGGCTCACCAGCCTATAAACATATAATATACACAAGGCTCCCTGGCCTCTACATCGCCTGCACTTAATATGTTGCGCGCGGTATCCCAAAATCTGCACACTTCCTCATTTTACTACACAGTACCTGCACATGCTACACCATGGAATGTGCATACCAAAATGATATCAAATCAGCTCACCATCTTATGTACATTTATATTTACATTTGAAATTGGGTTCAGCCTTAGAGATATTACAATTGATGTATTTGGTCAATACCATGCCAGTTATATGTTTCTTTGTGAACCCCTTTAGTCAGTTCATGGTGGAGACAAGGTAGGTTCATTGTATTGCAAAAAAACATGTGCTCAGGTACTTGAAAGGTACAATGGTTATGGATTGAGGTATCTTGGAGGATATGGAGTGGAGTTGTAGGGATATATAGACTCATATTAAGGAAGGGATTGCAATAGACATAAAGAGCACATTAGGGTGTTTCTTTATCTTGGGATCATCAATAATTACTTGGTTCAAAAGGAAGAAGACTTTTTTAGCACTCAGCTCAGCAAAGGAAGAGTGTATGGTAGTGAGTATCACTAGTTGTGAATCCATTTGGCTTCACAAATTGCTTATAGGTTTATTTGATCAAGAGTTGGAGCCTACGTTAATAAACTATGATAATTATAGTTGTGTCAAACTCTATAAAACCACATTATTCCATGACGGGTCAAAGCATATTGATATTAGATACCACTTCAACCGAGATAGGATCCAAAAGGGAGGAATGAAGCTTCAATATATTTCCACAGATGATCAGGTTGTAGATATTCTGACCAAACCCTTTATTAAATGGAAGTTTGTGTACTTTAGAGACAATATTGGAGTGGTGCATAATACCTTCCTCGCTAATATGGAGTGTTGATGCATGGTAGCATCAGACAGGTATTTCCATATAAGTATATGTGTTTGGACGTGTGGAAATTTTCCAAAACCTTCTATCCTTGAATTTACTTTAATTAAAGGAATTGTTAAAGTAAAGTTCTTTTATCAATTTATTTATTAAATTCATTGAGTTAGTTTAGGAAATTCCAAAAGTTAACATTTAATCTTATCCATTGATCTCAAGTGAGGTGAGTAGTTATCTCAACCGTAAATCACTTCAAAGATTAGGGTTAGATTATAACTCAAGGTTATATAGGCAAGGATAGGATAAAGGATCAGACACTTGACATAACTTGTGCTGAGAGATTTTACACAAAGAGGGTTGGCTCATGAAGGACTATGATTAAAGGAGATCTTGGATAGGTGGTGAAGGACATCCATATAGAGATCAAGTCAAGGAGAAGAGAGAACAAAGGAAAACCACAAGTGGATTTCAGTAGAGCAAAGCCACATGGAAGTGTCAAGCCGTATGGAGTTTTTTGTACAATATTTATGTGTGTGTATGTGGGTTTCAGTGGATATAGATGTTTATACATGGGCGTGTAGAAGGAAAGGCATGTACAACTCAAAAAGTGTATATATCCAGGTCATACAACAGATCATGATTTTCTAGGTTTGTCTGGAGTTGTATTTATCTCAGTGGGACATTATTATTGTTACAAGATCCCTAATTTTAGCATAATAAAATCATTCTCATCATTGGTTTTCCCTCTAGGTTGTTTCCAAGGGTATCTACCCAAAAATATTGATGGTTATGTGTGCATGATTTGGTTTTCAATTTTTCTTCCACTATCTTTATTTGAGTTGAATATTCCAACAATGTTTTTTTGTTTTTTGAGCTACTAATATTATTTTTAGCAAGGAAATCACTAGGTAATAATATACATAGGATTGGAGTAAGAGGATTTAAACAATTCTAAGCTTACTCCTAGCACTGAAGTCCTTGTTGAGCTTTGTTTTGTCATCAATGATTCTCATTCTCAAGAATACAACACAAATGAGAATAATTTTGTGCAAAGTATGGCTACCAACCATGCTTCCTCCTTTTTTTCTTCACATAGAATTATATTTAAAGAAATTGGAATAAATTATTTTTTGTTATGCAATGATATTTTTTAGTTAGTGAAACCACATAGGTTGTTTTCTAGGTTTTAAACCTAGACTATAATCGATTCTAATTTAATCATGGGTGGACACCAAATTAATAAAGTATATTGAATAAAAATGAAACAAATTAATGATTTGACAATATTAGAACCATGAATAAAGCTTTATACTACTCTTATTTCATGCTCTATAACCTTACTAACCCTTGATTGGGGGATGTCATGCACATTTAATTTCCACTAATGGCTTCATTTAGAGTCATACAATGGTTATTATTATCTTGAAACCCAACTTCATAGATAACTTAAAAGTGTTCTTCATGGAACTAAAATCTACAAGGACTCAGACTTATACTAAATAGAAGAGTTATCAACATAGCATTGTTTCCCTCACCTACAAATTATTCTTTAGTTACAAAGGAAGCAATGGATCTCTTATATACTTGGAATTTACACAATATTCATGAAATAATGCAACTTGTCTTGTATGAATTATCTCATATATTCCATATGTATCAAGTAACCGAAATAATGCAATCATATTCTTCATGTTGCATTTGACTACAAACTTCCTCTTTCCCTTCTTTTGGAAATTGCATCCCAACTAATACATTTTCACCATATCATACTAAGCATGGTAATGGAATAATCTTATATTCCAGAGTGTCTAAAAACTTTTTCAATGCACTAGGCCTTTCAGGAAATACAAATCTACAAAGTATCTCCTCTTGAAAGGTTGAATATCATCCCACAAGATGATTTAAATGATCCTTGTCTAGGCCATTGTCTATGAGATCAATAATTCTTAAGTCAAAATATTCCATATGATTTTTCATAGCTCTGAGTTCCACACCCTTATGAATACCAACATTGTTTCAAACAATTGCATCTTCTTTATCTAAATTATATTGATATTTGAATTCTATAATATTCATTGGTATAACCAAGTGGAAAAATGGCTTAAAATTGTAACAACCCTAGTTGAATATATGCTTAGGGATTATTAAGTAAAATTAATTAGGTAATGGATATTTTTCTTTGGTTAGCAATAGCTCTGCAACAAGGAGTTAACCCTAGCGCTTCGTTTCTCCAGCGGCCCGTGCTTGACTGATGCGCGCTCTGACGCTAGAGCACTGACTACCCAATACCCTGTGTGGAAGACATTCGGGCCACAAGACCCCTGCACATTCCGTAATGAGCTCAGGTGAGGGGGGGAAACCCCCCTCGTACTGCGACATGGCCGCCAGCGAAAAATCCGGCTCCCGTGCTAAGAGGTCGGCCTTCAAACCACCGGAGCATTTGAGGGAACAACTTTTTACCCAGGAGAAAAGCTGCAACAAAGAAATGGAACTTGACCCCAGTACATCACACCAACAAGCGTCCAAAAACTGGATGCCAGGTAAGTGCATCCCCCAACTGGAAAAACCTCCTCTGTATCATATTAAATCAACTAGGGTGGGGGAACACACCCAGTTTATGATGGAACATGCCCTGATAGGAAAATTCCTGGGCCTCTGGCCAACTGAGAGAGATCTCACTTGATGGATTAAGGAATGGTGGAACCCTAGAGGAGACTATGAGGTCCAGCTCATCTCCAAAGGATTTTTCACAATCATTCTATATAACATCAAAGACAAAGACATAATATTTGAAAATGGGCCATATTTCTACAACTCAGGGGGTTTATTTCTCAGATTCTGGACCGATAGATTCAGTCCCGAACAAGAAGACTTCACAAGATCTCCGGTTTGGATCATGCTATACTCCTTGCCACAAGAATTCTGGTTGGAAGAAATACTCATGGGCATAGGAAACATGGTGGGGTAGTACGTCAAAACTTCAGAAGCCAGAAGATCAAGAAAGTACACTTCATATGTCCGTATCTGCATCTACATGGACATATCGAAAGCTCTGCCGGGATCCATCACACTGGAATACCAGGATGACGATTGGAGCCAAACAATTGACTATGAACATATACCCTTCCACTGCCGGAAGTGTCATGAGCACGGTCACCTTTTTAGAGATTTTCCCTCGAATGCCTCAGCACCCAAACCTTCTGAAGCTAATCATAAAGACGGATTCACCAGTGTTATAGGCAGGCGAAAGACTCCCTCAAAAAATCAGAACTAGAAATTGGTTCCAAAGGTCCCATCTAAGAACTCTTTTGATGCCCTGAGCCAGCAACCGACAGAGAAGGATGCACAGAACCCCCTCCAAGCACTAGCGCAAGAGAAAGGAAAAAGAACTAAAGAGCCACACACTTCTCAAACAAAGGGTTCAACCCAGTCTACACACTTAGGTAGGGAGGAAGACACCAATATGCTCATGGATGAAATGGATCTGGCAGAGATCGACTTAGAAAAGATGGAAGAAGCACTCAATCAAAAATACCTACAGCACTTACCAGTAGAACAACTCAGGAAAGTGCACAAAGTGTTTACTAACACATCTGCGGGCTCCACAACTAGGCTGGGTATTTCTCCAGATCCCACTCACGAGCCCAAAAAACTCACCAAGGAGAACAAAAGGCGTGGCCGCAAACCAGCCCAGCAACTCATCAAGGAAGCAGGGCACCTAATGATCAACTCTAGTCAAATACAGAGGCTCTCGGAGGGATACCTCCACTCCCCTCCACCATCCTCATGATGAAGATAATCTCTTGGAACATTAGAGGTATTAATGGAAGGTCCAAGCAACGGATCCTCCAAGAATGTATTAAAACAGAGAATCCAGATATCCTATTATTGCAAGAAACCAAATTTGTAGGTAGGGAGGCAGAAGATATTTTTCGAAACAGTTGGAGAAATGGGGATTTCCTCTTCCAGGACTCAGTGGGTGCTTCGAGGGGTTTGGCCATCCTCTGGAACCCACAATCGGTCACACTGCTTCATCCCTTCTCCACTAGAGATACCTTAACAACTCTCTTCAAAGATGTTGCCTCCTCAAAGGAAGGAGTCATAACAAATGTTTATGGACCGCAGTCTATTCAAGACAAGGAAAGATTCATACAATCCCTTCATTACATTCAAACACTAATACAATCACCGAACTGGATAATTGGAGGTGACTTCAATATGATTCTAATGCTGGAAGAAAAAGCAGGCAGCTCAAAGCGGCTGGAGCAGGACAGCGGAATGTTCAAAACCCTAATAGAACAATTAAACATGGTCGACATAGAAACTCGGAATGGAATCTTTACATGGTCCAATAAGAGAACCGGGCACCATCATGTGGCTTGTAGGCTGGATCACTTTTTAACAAACGAGGCCCTACTTGAAAGTGAACAGGCAGTGGAAGCAAATATTATGCCAAAAACAGGGTTGGACCATTGGCCCATAGTCTTCTACATGGACCCGGGATTCCCCCCTAGGCCCAAACCCTTCCGTTTTGAAAAGTTCTGGCTCTCCCACCCAGATTTTCATCAACTAGCTCACACCTGGTGGGCCCAGGCCGAAATAGAGCATGTCACTCACATGTACAAGTTCCAGCAGTGCCTCAAAAACTTCAAACTTCACCTAAAGCAATGGAACAAATCCACCTTTGGAGACATTCTCCTCAGAAAAAAGGAAATTGAATGTCAACTTGAAGAGCTCCAAGGAACTTTCATAGCAGGATACCATCCACAGGACTTGGTGCTGGAAGAGGATCGATTAAAGACGGACTTAGAGACCTGTAGAGAGCAAGAAGAAATCCTATGGAGGCAAAAATCCAGGATACAATGGCTTAAGGAGGGGGAACGCAACACAAAATTATTTCACAGGGCGATGACACATCGCATATACATTAGTCGCATCTCCCATATGGAGGACGAGCAAGGAGTCCCAATTAGAGAACATGACCAAATAGCAGCGATTCTTAACTCCTTCTATCAAGATCTCCTCACAGAGAGCAATGTAAACAGGGAGGAGGCTATCCAAAAAGTTACCCAACACATACCAAGGCTAATTACTTTGGAGCAGAACATTGCATTAATGAGGCATGTTACTCAGTCTGAGGTAGATTCAGCTGTTAAGGACATGCCCCCAGGAAAATATCCAGGTCCTGATGGTTTTACCATGGACTTCTTCCACCATTGTTGGGACATGATCAAGGAAGACGTTTGGCTGGCAGTAGAAGAATCCAGATCATATGGGCAAGTTCTTTCTGCCTTAAATGAAACCTTCATCACTCTTATCCCCAAGGAGGAACGGGAAACACACCCGAAGCAATTTCGACCAATCTCCCTATGTAATGTCATATACAAAATACTTACAAAGATTATTGCCAATCGCCTCAAACCGCTCCTGCCTTTTATCATCTCTAATGAGCAGACTGGATATGTGGAAGGGAGACAAATTATGGACAATGTCATTCTTGCCAATGAGGTTATTCACACCTTAAAGATGACAAAAATGCCAGGTATGATCATTAAACTCGATCTCTCAAAATCTTTTGACAGGTTAAGCTGGCAATATTTGAGGTCGGTTCTAGAAGCCTTTGGCTTCTCGACTCAATGGGTCGATTGGATTATCAAGCTCACCTCCTCTTCGTTTTTCTCAATCCTTGCTAATGGATCACCCTCCCAACCCTTTCGTCCCACCAGAGGAATCAGGCAAGGTGACCCTCTCTCCCCTTTCCTCTTTGTAATTATGGCGGAAGGCCTAGGTCGATATCTAAAGACGGTGGTCCTTGAAGGCTCTCTTGTCGGGATGCCACTCCATAATCTTCATCCGGCGCCCTCGCATAGTCAGTTTGTTGATGACACTCTCCTTATGAGCACTCCCACAGTCAGAGAGGCCACCAATCTCAACTCAATTCTCTCTGACTTCTCTGATGCATCAGGCATGCTGCTCAATCTGGACAAATCCAAACTCTACTTTTTCAACACGCCAGCCTCGGTTCAGGCCCATCTATCTAGGCTCCTAGGTATCGCCAGAAGCTCCCTCCCTTCCACCTACTTAGGAATCCCCCTAACATGTGAGTCGGCGAGATCTATCTCTTGGGACAGCCTGCTCTTATCCATAGCTAATAGATTGAACAGCTGGACCTTCAAACCTTTGAACATTGCGACTAGAGTGGTTTTGCTCAAATCAGTCCTGCAAGCACTACCAACTTACCTTTTTACTGCTCTAGCTGCACCCATATCATTCATCAAAGCCATTAGAAGTCTCCAGCATAACTTCTTATGGAAGGGACACCTCAACAATAAGAAATGGGCCCTTGTTGGTTGGGATAAATTATGCAAACCAAAAAAATTTGGAGGTCTGGGGCTTCGTGACCCGGGGAAAATGAACCAGGTCATGGGCGCCAAGATGTGGTGGAGGTGGCTGCAACATCCCCATGAACTCTGGGCGTAGCTCTAGAAGAAAAATTATGCAACAAACGTGCAACCTGACCAACTAATGAGACTCAATGAACAGAGGCAAGGGTCTAATATTTGGAATACCGCCTGGAGAAATCGATCCCTAATACAGCAGCATGCCTTCTGGGAGATAAGAAATGGTGAAAGTGCAATATTCTGGTAGGACTCATGGCAACAACTACCCCCTCTTGCTGAAGTGGAAAGCCTCCAACCTCTCAAGCTCAAACTACAACAGCAAGACCTCAAAAGGGTCAAGGACTTTTGGCTCCCAAACCAAGCAAGGCTGGACTGGAGACAATGGAAACTTAGCAAAATAGACCTTCAGATTACGGAGGATTTTGACCTGCTACCGTGGCAGGAATTCTTGTTACACAGGAAGATTCCACTTAAAGAAGGAGTGGATTTAATTCGCTGGGGGCACTCCACCTCAGGTACTTTCTCGGTCAAAGAAGCTTACCACCTTCTTTTGAATCTCCCAAATCAAGCCCCCGAGCCAATCTGGAGCAAGGTCTGGCAACCTTTTTTCTCGCCCAAGGTTTCCCTTTTCCTCTGGCTCACGGCTCAAAACCGCATCCTCACTTGGGACAAACTCCTTAAGAGGGGCTTCACTGGCCCCTCCAGATGCCCCCTTTACCAACAAAGTGAGGAAACCATGGAACACCTCCTCAACACATGCCATTACAGTCAGCAGATATGGGATTGGGGAGATAAATCTATGTGATGCTCCCAGTGGAATCGTGGTAGTATACAGGACACCCTGGTCAATTGGGAAACATACTCCTTCCACAACCCAATACTCCAGCGCATCTGGCAGTTGCTCCCGGGCTTTACACTTTGGGCGATTTGGAAAGAAAGAAACCAGAGGATTTTCAACTCCAGACCGTCCCACTCTACCAACACCTGGGAAAGAATAAAGTGGTTCATCCATGAAACCATTCTTAGAAAGGTATGGACTCACGAAGACACTCAGTGCAAGCTTGAGGAGGAGCCTATTCTTGAGGACTGGAACCTACGTAGGTGCATGCAAACTCAGGGGAAGAACAACAGGAAGAGTGATAGTAGTCCCTCGGTTTGGTCCCCTCCCCCCTCTAGATTCATCAAGCTCAACTTCGACGGAGCCTCTAGAGGGAACCCTGGGCTAGTGGGCTATGGAGTTGTCCTACGGAACCACGTAGGCCAAATTATCCACCTGACTGCGGGTTTTCTGGGTGAAAACATGAAAAATGTGGCTAAGATCACAAGCCTTTTAAGAGGCCTCCAGATCACGGTCTAACACCAGTATCACTGGCTGATCATTGAAGGCGACTCTCAAGTAATAATTCAACTCATTTAGAAAATCCTTCACGGTAAGCCCCCCGGGCGGATTTCCCCTAGCTGGAGACTCTTCGGGCTACTGGAGGACTTTGGTGAGTTCATCCATCCCAACTTGACTCTCATACCCTCTCACATAAAGCGCGAGGCCAACAAGGTTGCGGAACACCTGGCCAACACAGGAATTGATTCAAAGGCATATCTCATTTACTGGCAGGACACCATTTCTAAAGAGACTTCCCTCTCTTTGCGATGCAAAGACCTCATTAGCAGAGACTTCCTAGCCCCGTATGGGGTGACACGACACACCGAGTCGATGACACCGAGACACGCACTAAGTGCAGGTTTAATTGCGGATGGACGCCACCCACGCATTAGCATTAACAATGGGGGACAGCCATAGCAGGGATCATACGAAGGCGAGGCTCCCTCACGCGACCATTTACACCTCCCGCGAGTTCAGATCAGACATGGATTTGGAAGGAAGGATGATGCTGGAGCCTAGTTATGGGTTTTATTTTGAGCCAGGACAGAGCGAGTTTGCTATGTCCTTCGCTCGACCGTTCACCATTTCTTCTATGCACTTTGGTGAGGCCTTCCAGGGCTTTTTGTTTTTAGGAAAAACTCGTCTGAGATGGCTTGCTCGCGATTTGCACTTGTTGTTGTTCTCATTCGGGACTTTTAGTCTTGCGCTGCATCTTCTTGGTACCTGCATTCACCACCTGGTTTCAATGGTTAGAGAGCGTGCCAGGTCCTGTCGGGGCTTGGCCTAGGACGCCCACAGGGCGCAACATCGCAGGAAGAAGCAATTGGAATGCGCTCTTTCTTTGGCATCCTCAATTCTTTGCAAAAAATCTCGAGCAGAGCGGCGAATGCTTCTCGACACCATTGTTGAGCAGAGGGCTAGCTGCAGCAGGGAAGGTCTGATTTATAATTTGAGTGATGTGAGGGAGGCTGAGCCTGAGGTTGTGCTTCCCACATGCATAGTGGAGGAGGACCCATCCATTGGAGACTTGCTATGCATTGAGGAGCCCCGAGCCATAGAGGGCTCCGTTCGTGCTTTGAACAGAGAAGAGGACGTCCCAGGCTGTATCATTGAAGAAACTCTCTGGCTGGGCGACTTTCCATCATTTCATGATGAGAAGACTATGGATAATGAGGTTAGCGCAGAGCAGAGGAAGGTAGCAGCTGACATGGATGAGGAAATGGATTCGGGGACTGCTCCTCCTAGCGGCTCGGGTGGCGGACTGCATGGTTTTCTTCTTAGCAATGAACACCTGGCCTTGGTCTTCGAGCTGCGTAGCCACCTGGCGGACATGGAACTTAGGACGTTCCTCATGAGCCAGCGTATAGACATTCTCCTCGGTGCGTTCTCTGGAGCTCCAACTCAGCATAAGTGTCCCCTGTGCGCACAGGAGTTTGTTATTCCAGCGAGGTACACTTGGCAGGTGGGTGAAGGTGATGACGCAACGGGTGACTAGGTTTTACTGTTTCCTAGCTTTTGTTTATTTCTTTTCTATTCTATGTACTCCTGGACCATTAGCACGTGTCCTGGTTTCCTTCGGGCAGGACAGGGGCTTCTCAACTATATGTATTATTGCTAAAACTGCTATCAACCCCTCAGTTATGCTGGTTTCCGGTTACCGGCAGCATTTTTGGTGGTCTTTAGCCATGACTCTGTATTTTTGTCTAAGTTATGTGCTTATCTAATATAGAAGGTACTACCCCCCTTTTTATTTAAAAAAAAAAAAATTAATTAGGTAATTAATTGTCCTAACATGGTTTTAATTAAACAAAGATTGGCATAATAATATTAATTAAATATTTATTTATTAATTATTTTTTATAACTTTTGGTTAATTAATTAATTACCTATCACATTCAATGACATGGGTAATAAATTTAAGAGGGTTAATAATTTTAATTTGTTTAATTAAATGATTTACGTATGCGGGAGGGGATAAGACATTAAATATAAGGATAAGATATTAATAAGGGGATAAGACATTAAATATAGGGATAAGATAATAATGAAGGGATAAGATATTAATGAGCAGGAAGAGAGTCGAAGGAGGGGCATATGATGGGAGGAGTCTTATGGGAAGGGGGATTATTTTGGGGGGAGGAAGAATTATTGGAAAGGGGGGAAGACTGTATGTCTGAGGTGCTTATTTTTCTGGTGTGGGGAGTTTGTTTTATGGGTTTTTGGTGAACCAGAAGTAGGGGGCACCGGTTTGCTGGGGGTTTTGGGCACGGGGGCTAGGATATCCTTACGGTATCCTGGAGCTGGGAAGCCGGACAGGCTGCTCCTAGCTGGCAGGGAGGAAACACGGTTTTGGGCAGTGTTTGACATAGTTTCAACTTCAGCATTGGACCAACCCAAGCAGAGGGATTTAGCATTAGAAGTAGGTATTTTTAATTATGAATGGCTAAGTTATTTCATGCTGTAGATAGATTTTAATCCCTACTAAATATTTTGTTTATATGCTGGTGATTGAATTATTTATGTAAATTGAAAGGAATTATATGTTAAATTGTATGTAATTTTGTATTTTACGGTCTCTACAAAAATGTCCACATTTTTCTAGAAGTAAAGTTGCATAATAGATTTTATTTTGGTGCCAACGAAAACAAGTTCAGTTGCTAACTATGAAATTCCAAAATTCATATATGACCCACTAGTTATCACTACCATAGTTTCATCCTGCAACCCATAATATTTGAAATATGATTATTCTATAAATAAGGCCAAAGACTAATCCATGATCTTTTATTCGATGACTACAACAAGATAATCATTAAAGAGCATAAACAAAGCTTATGTGCAACATATAAAAAGAAAACATACACATGGGGAAATAAAAAGAAGAAAAATTGCACAAGACTTGATAATGGAGTTCATCCTAACAATGTACTACGTATCCGGGCCCACTTCTTAGTGGAGAGGCCTTTATATTATCTCAACAAAAATTGGCATAAATACATGGAAATACCTCATATCTAAAAATTCCCTGAAAATATGCTACTCATATCCAAATTTGTATTGCACCAGTGGATTCATGGTGCGAAATCATGTAAAAATGACTGTAAATTCGTCAAATTATGTCATTGTCACTTCCAGGCCCCTCCTGGGATCTTTGCCTCAAAATTTGTGCCACAACAACTTGAATAAATTCTCCTCCTACATAGAAACGTGTGTTCATACAGACCCACAGATTCTTCCTGAAACGGGAAATAAACTGGGTTTTAAATAATAAATGTCGATGGATATACCAATGAAATCCGTAGGTGGATTGGTTGATGTGGTCATATTATGATGTATGGTTGGCAATAGGTCTGGGGGTAAAACCCTGCAGACCACCATTTTAATTGTATTTTATAACATAGATATAAATATAATGTGTTATCACCATAATAATTTCTAGATGGTATCTGAGCTTGAAAATTTTAGTGAAGGGTTATATCACCATGGAGATATGAAAAATCAGAGGGCCTAGATATATCTGGTGACATATGGAAAAAATAGCAGAGATGTAAAGAGAAAGACTTGGTAGATCGTCGATCCTGAAAGCAGCCCGGATTAACGGCTGAGGCGCATATCAGAGATTTAACTAACATGAAGATTAAGAAATCGAGGGCAGGCCGGGGAAAAAAATCATGGTTTCATTACAGTACACGTGGCACCTGTAGGGGTACATCGAGGGAAAAAGTAGTATGACTAAAACCACTTCCTCCAACCCCTGATGCCAAAGTCGTCAGGAAAATGTGGACTGTATATCTTGAAGCATCCCAGATCAATGATTGAAGCTTATATCGATGATTGAAATAGCACGAAGATTAATCGATAGAGGGTGGGCCGGGGAAAACTACCATGATTTAAATTGTGGACGCATGGCACCCTTAGAGGCAAATTGGGGAAAAAAGCAGTCCACCTGAAACCGTTTTCTCCAACCCCCGATGCCAATAGATACCTATAAAAGGAGGAACCCCCGACATTATTCTATGATAATTGGAAGCCTTCAAACATTCAAAAATTTGGCACAAAGCTTCCAGTCGGATTTCAAAGCTCAGAACCGAACCAGACTCGTGTTTTTCGCCACTTGACAGGTATTCTTCACCATGGCTGGAAATCCTATTGTTTTATCCATGAATGAACAAGAGATCTCCTCCAAGGAGGAAACCCTAATTGACAGATATTTTGACGTTTTTGACACAAAGATAATGATCTCACCCATTTTCGTGTCTAGATTGAATTTTTTGGACAGTGTTGGAACACACATACCTTTCCTCAAAGAAACTCAAGCCTCCATCATCCCTTACATCGTAGAAATGGTATTTCCATTCCCCGAATTTATAAGTTGGTGTGCATAGAGATATTCTTAGGGAGAAAGAGTCATTTTAAATAAATTAGGGTCAAAATTTCTATGTAAAGTAGACAGTCCAAAACTCCGGCATACTCTTAATATACCAGACCCTCCCCTAGAGTGTTAGAGCCCTTTGAGGAATAGAAAATGACCACAATTTATAGAGAACATCTAAATTGATGATTGAATTCAAGACCTTATTTTTGCAGACCATAGACAAGCATGAACATAATTCAGAAAGTTTTTCGTTACCTTCCAGTGTAAGCATCATGATTGTCGAAGTCCAGTGGGCTTGTTCTCTGCTAAGTCAAATTTTAGGGATAGATAATGACAGGTTTGTGGTAGAAGTCATGTTAAGTTTCCTGTTGGTTTGTTTTCTGTCTGGTCAGTCAATCTGTGTCAATTTTGACGAATATACATCAACAGCTGGTTAACTTCATCTTGTTGAGACATTTTAGATACTACACTCACTTGCTGAAAATGTTTCCAGGATCCACCAAACTGAATTTCTTGAGACTACTTTTATTTCGAACAAGTGTAAAAGGACCACCAGGCTCATCTTCATCGACAAGATTATGTCTAGGGTGTACAGTCTCATCTTTGGTTCAGATCTCCCGAGAGTTCTGGAAGAAATGAAAATATCATTACAGCCAAATCTAGAGAGAATGGTGGGAGACTGGGTGATGTTCACACAATCTACTATGATTTGGGTATATGGATACCAAGAAGGACCTTATCATTTACCAGTTTTTATGATGCCTAGGATCTTTGCCTTGGAGTTTATAAGAAAAAGAATTATCTTAGAGGCTGAACATTTTCTGAAACCACACAAGGCTTCTAATCTCAAATTTCCTTTTGTGGTAGGTCCCTTTGTGGTGAAGAATAAGTCATGTTTTCCTCAAATTCAATCCAAACTTAGTGAATTTGGTTTCACATAGTTTAAATGGAGAAGATATGATCCGCATCAAATCATACCAAAGAGAAGATTGGCCAGTAGACAGGGTCCCTATGAACATGAACATGTCGAAGGATTCGATGAGTTGGCAAATCCAGAGACCTGTGCAGAGATGGAGGCCACCGTGAAGCATGATCAAACAAAACCAACAAAACCAACTTCTCAACAAACCTCAGCAGGGAAACATTCTCCTAGGTTGGTTATCAAAACTCCTAAAATGAGCATCTACAATAAGAGGAACAGTTCAGAAGCGCTAGGTGCCAGTAGCCAGTAGGACGGTCTCAAGAGAGAGAAAATTGCATCATCATCCCAAGTAGTTGACCTAGAAGAAGAAGAACCCAAAGGAAAATCATGCATGGAGATGGTCGAGGCTACAACTAAGAACGACGAAGCCAGTGTAGAAAGTAAGCCACAAAATGAAAGCAACACAAAGGTTTTCAGTAGCAGGAAATACATATTTAGCCAGATGCCTGAAGCAGTGTATCAGTCCAAGGAAGATTTAATAAATCAGTATGATGTGAAGGGAAGCATGGAAAATAGTGAAATAAGAGACCTTTTACCTGAAGTGGAAAGGACTTCTCAACATAAGGCTTCCTTAATATCAGTTAGAGATGTGGAGAAAAAGACATTTAACATTACAGTGGTTGATGATGACAAGGTATCTGAGATCAAAATGCACTATGAAAACATTGCTACCCCTGACAAAGTGAAATTTCATAGGAATGTCAGTGACATGTCATATTCTGATTATCTGAGCTTGGCTCTAAAAGTTGCAATATTAACAACATATGCATCAAAACTAGATGGACAACTGAAATAAGAAAAAGTGTCCAACAAAGCCTAGATGACACAGATCAAAAGGATAGAGTCTGAAGGTCCCTAGTGGTTGAAATATTCTTTGGATGAAAAGGACAAGATGATCCAAATTTTTAATAAAAGGATGAATATGTCACCTACAGATCATCCATAGACAACAAAATTGACTGCATGGGAACAAGAGAAAGAAATGTTTAGACAAGAGGCACTCAATTACAAGGCTAAACTCATGTAATTGGAGAAAGAGAAGGATCATTGGTCACTAGCGCAGGTGGAGACATCAGACATGGCAATCATTATACCTGCTAATACAGAGGCTGGATCAAGCACTGAAGGGTTGGTCCAAGCTATGTCCCAGGGTGAGCTTAAAAAAAGTTAAGATCAAGAGTCTCAAAGAGAACATGGAAAAGTTGAAGCAAGAGATGAAAGTAAACGATGAAAAGATGGCTCAAATCCATAGAGAAAATCAATATTTGCAGGAGAGAGTGAGCAAGATTAAAACCAGGTTAAAGGGAAAGACATTATTGCAAGGAGCCAAACATGTAATATGGGATGTTATTGCTACAGAGATTACTAAATTCAGGGTTTATCTGAATTTTATCAACGACAAAGATAATATGGTTGCCACAGATTAGAACAAATGTGTTGTTGTAAATAAAATATTAGCAAAGAATCCCTCAAAGTGGGCCCAAAATGATATTGATTTATTGAATGTTGTACCAACTGCTAAACTTCAAACCATTGGTGTGAAAGAAAACACCACGTTGATCATTTCATCCAGGAGGATCATTGCTAAGAACAAATTACTTGGATCGGTCTGGAACAAAGCTATGCAAATGGAATATAGCATATAGGAGTTTAGAGACGCTTTTGAAAAATTGTTCACCAAAGGCCTTCCGTCATTCTGGGATGGTAAAGGCTCATTATAAAATCAAGAAGACTATCACTCTCTCCTCATGCAATGTAGAATGGACCACTCTAAGTCCAAGGATGTGGAAGAAAGTCTGAAAGGCCTGATTATGGTAGAGTATTTGGCTACAGATTTCAAAATTTTAAACAAGTTTAAAACGGTGAAGGTCAGCATGCCAACCATGTCCTATGATACATTCATTGACTTGGAAATTGTAATTAAAGATATGATGGATTACGAAATCCCCTCTGATCCACAATGGAAAGAAATCATGTGGTTGGGTAAGACAAAGTGAAACGTCCCCAGAGCCAACAGATGATCTCCAAGTGTCACCAGTTTTGCAGATCCGATGGAAACTCAGAGAAAGAAAGATGGCGCAGAATAATTCAGACAGTCGGAGAAATTGTTCATGATTTTGAAACATTTTCTTTTTCCTAATTATTGTAAATTGTTTTGCATACAGAAACTGTCAGTCGAAACTGTTACAGAATATGAAACGTTTCAGTTTCATTTTTTTTTTATCAAATTGTATAAGTACTAAGAGACTTGAAATTGATTAATGTTGGGAGAAGTGCAAGAGAACATTTTGGTTGTATCAGACTCTATTTTGTAAATTTTTTGAATCTGAATTGAATATAAATGAAGAATATTTTGAAGTCTCTATGAAAATATTCTAACGGGTGGTGATATGAGCCTTGTTTCCCTTCCTTGTATGTATTTACTATAACCTATCATTTCATTTACATTTTATTTTGTTTAAATTAGAGAGTTTAAAGGCCCATCATTCGTCTTGTGATGCTCTTGGCTTAAGCAATTTAAATTTTGTGATTGTCTTCTTAACTTAGTCAGAATTCATTTCAGTAAAGCTCTTATGCAGTTATTTGTTCTCTTTATCTTCCTACACTCTTTTTAAATTTAAGAATAACTCATATTCATTGCCTCATTTATCCTTTTTCCTCTGGAGAGTTCTATCACTCGATGCATTGTTTTCATTCACTTTCAGATTTTGACTCCATAGCCCATAGTGTTCCTCCCCTTATTTGCCAACAAATTTATTAAAACCCCAAAAACAAACCTAATCTAGCCAGTGATTCCCATAGATATATCAAGTGACATGAGAGAGCCCTTTCTGAGTTGTGTTTGCTAGCACCTCATCTCTAAATATGGTTGAAACAGAGTGCTAACATTATGGCACCATTGTCGAGGATGAAATTGAAAGATATTCCCTTGGAAAAATGACTTAAAGCTTTAGTTTGATCCCTGAGGGTGACAGTGGATCAAATACCTTATTGGCTGAGACTATTTTTACCCTGGCAACTTCGTTATTAAGTGACCAGTTGCACCACACCTTGTGAGATAGAAGTCTTGGCTCCTAAGAAAGTTCACACCAGGATAAATCTAGACCAAGAAGTTGCAATCCCTATGTCTGACCCTGAAAATATTATACGCAGAAGAAAAAAAAGGCCTATAACCCTAGTATTGCATCCAGACTAATATCTTTCCTTGCCTAGAGACAGAGTGACTAGCATCGAATACCTTGAGTTTGACGTGAAATTTGAACAGTCCTTATTGAGAACTAAGTCTGAATATTGTCTAAACGAGACCATCTTTGATGAGAAGAGATTTCAAGATTTGGGTTTAGCCACATCTGTCAAGCCTGTAGTGACCCCTGCTTAGAACCAACATCCACTCTGACCCATCACAGCATCTATGGCAACTATATTTGCACCCCTCATACTTCCCGCTCAACTGCATGAGCTACCTCAAGATTATAATCTAAGGATTAAACTATATGATGTCGAAGGTAAGATATCATCTCAAAAACATTTAGACTGGTTTAATGATTTCATATATTTGGAAGAAGTAGACTACGAAGATGTGAAGATGAGACTGTTTACACAAAGCCTTGCAGGAGATATGAGGAAGTGGTTTAGAGCCCTTCTGACAGGTAGTATTGTGAATTTTGAAGACTTTGAGACAAGCTTCCTTCCAAAGTGGGGAGACAAGAAAAATCCCATTCAGTTGTTGACCCGGTATAACAATATCAAGATATCATCTAATGAGATAGTACAAGAATTTTAAGATAGCTTCATGAAGGTGTATAATGTTATTCCTGATGAAGTAAACCCCCCCCCCCAAGGATTCTCAACTAAAATATGGTGATTCTTTTGAAAGTGATTTTTATTTATTATTAAGAGAACGAAGGTCCACCACATTGGACGATATGACAATTGATGCTATAGAGTTAGAAGTGAACCTAATGGCTTCAGGGAAGATAAAAACTAATGCTGGCATAGACACAAACATAGCTCAAGACAAAGCACAACCTTTGACATCTCAAACATCAGAGGACATATTTGAAGTGATGATGATAAACATGGAGTGGATGATGGAAAGAATGGATCTAGGTAATAGACCTAACCCTAGAGAACAGGCAGATGGTCCACCCAAAAATCCAAGGAGACTGACTATTCCATAGATTAGGCAAATAAATCAAGGAAATCAAGCAAATCAAGCAGATCCAACAAATCTGGGAAACCAGGCAAATTTGGGGAACTAGGTGAATCAGGGAAACCAAGCAAATCAGGGAAACTAAGGAAATCAAGGGGAATAGTAAATCATGCCTCCCTTCCAAAATAATTATGTAAATGAAAGTTATGACGGATATTTTGAAGATAACATGAACTTCTGTGATGATAAAGAAACAGAGATATTTTTGAACAAAGAAGAACATGACCAGTTCATGGACATGAGTGAGATCTTTATGGAAGATGAAGAATAAAGGGTATTAGTAGAAAGAGAAGATTATGAGACCGGATTGCAAAATGCCATCATGCAATTCCAAAGGAAATATGACCTCCGGAATCAAAAAGTACCCCCAAACCCTCCCAAGGGTAATCCTCCAAAGGGGAATCTCTGCAAACAATCTTAGAACAATGTACCTTCTTCTAGTCATACCAAGAAAGATTCTACTACAAAATATTCAACTGGGAAGGACTCCACTGTGAAATATATTGTTGCAAAAGTGGAAAAGGGGAAGGAGAAATAAGAACCTTAGAATAAAATATTGAAAAGAAGAGAAATGTTCACCAAAGAAGTAGAAAGGACCCCATCATATTTTGATTTCGAGAGTGAGATTGCTAAAATAAAAATTTTGGTACCGTTTAATGAATTGATCAGGAATAGTGAATATAGAAATCAGATCATCAATATGCTTAAAATGGGACAAACCTATGATACCCTAAACATACAATATGATCACCCAAATATCCTATTTGGACCAAGAGTGGAAGAAGGCAGTGAAAACGAAGATGTCCCTCCCTTTTATGTCAATTTGAAAATCCACAACATGATTCTACACAACGCTATGCTAGATTCTGGAGCATCACAGAGCCTGATGTCAAAGGTAGTCATGGACCAATTAGGTCTCAAAGTCACAAGACCTTACAAAGATCTGTTCTCCTTCGATTCAAGAAAGGTAAAATGCCTTGGCATGATCAAATACATGGTTGTTTCTTTGGCACAAATTCCAGCAAAGAATATGGTGATGGACATAGTGGTTGTTGATATCCCTCCAAAATTTGGTATGTTGTTCTCCAGATCATGAGCTACAAAATTAAAGGGAACCCTCCAGATGGACATGTCTTATGCTACTATTCCCATCTTTGGTCAGGACAGAAGATTGTACAGGGAGGTTTTTCTTAAATATATGGTCAGCAATAAATCACAGCCTATCAATCATCCTATATATTCAGTGGAGACTGAATTAGGATCTTCCATCTTCTTCAATGAACTATCCTCCAAAGAAGAAGAAACATAAGTCGTTTTAGCTGACAAGGATGATCTTAAGGGGTGAATGGAGGAACTTTTAGAGCCATAATATAATGCATAAGAACAATTATGGAAGATCAATTTCGATGCATCTGCATGTAGAGAAAGAGTTGGAGTTGGCGTATGGATCAACCATCTCGAAGGAGATGCTAAATTGTGTTCCTACAAGATTGTTTTTGAATGCACTAATAACATGGGCAAATATGAAGCGTTGATATTGGGATTGAAATTTTTAGAAGAATTAGGTGCCAAACAAATTGTTGTGCATGGAGATACTGAGTTAATTATAAATCCAATCAAGGGCATCTACCAAGAAAAAGAACCCAGACTAAGGGCTTATAGAAATATGGTGTTGGAATTCCTTGAGCAATTTGAAGAATGCAATTTATCGACCATCCCAAGAGAGAAGAATCATATTGTTGACGCTCTACCCACTTCCGCAACAGTTTTTAGAGTCCCTATCTTCCCTGAGAAAAGATACAAGGTAGAGATAAAATACAGACCAGCAGTACCAGACAATATGAAGCACTGACAAGTCTTCGAAAATGACAAACAATTAGAAAGCTTCCTCAAAATGGAGAACGAGTTTGAGAATCTAAACATTGATGATGAATATTCTGATGATGAGGTGGATGCAACCACTTTCACAAAAGAAGGATATTTTGACAATCAGATTGTTGGTCGAGATATCGTTCAACTGAAGAGTAATATCATCCCCAAGGGTCTGGTGCCATTAGAGAAACTTTTTGATAACAATGACATATCCAAAAGACCGAGTATCACATTAAATGAACGGGACATGGAAGATTGCAATATCGGAACTACAGAAGACCCAAACATCATGAAACTGTCGAGGAAGATCAACCTTGAAGTCAGAGAGAGGTATGTCAAATTAATGAAATAATTCCATGATGTTTTTGCTTGGAGCTACGATGATCTAAAAGTCTATGATACAAGTATAATCCATGATGTTATCCCAATTAAAGAAGACCACAATCCATTCAAAAATAAATGAAGAAGAATAAATCCTCTTTTGTTACCATTGATAGAGAAAGAAGTGAAAAAATTGTTTGAAGAAAAGATCATAGTGTCCCTAAGGTTCTCCAAATGGGTAGCCAATCTAGTACCAGTTAGAAAAAAAGAGTGGAGAAATCAGGTTGTGTGTCGACTTCAGGAACATAAATAAAGTATCCCTTAAAGACAACTACCCATTGCCTAAAATGGATCACATTTTACAGAAGGTGGTAGGCTCCCAAAAGATGTCAATGTTAGATGGTTTCTCAGGATACAATCAGATCATGGTACATCCTGACGATCAAGAAAAGACAACATTCACCACACCTTGGGGAACATTTATGTATGCTAAAATGCCATTTGGACTCATGAATGCAGGGGCAACGTTTCAGGGGGATATGGATATATATTTTGCAAATGAAAAGGATAAATTCATTGTTATATATCTAGATGACATTACGGTATATTTTTCCTTAGATGAAGAACACATCAAGCATCGCAGGAGGGTGTTCGAAAAGTGTAGAAAGTTTGGCATATCCTTGAATCTGAAAAAATCAATTTTTTCCATGGAAGAGGGAAAAATCTTAGGGAATATTATTTCGAAGGAAGGGATAAAATTAGACCCCAACAGAGTGGAGGGGATATTGAATATTGGCATACCCAGGAGTAAAAAGGAAGTACAATCCTTCCTAGGCAAAGTAAACTTCCTAAGGAGATTCATTCCTAATTTAGCTGAAATCATAAAACATATCACCAACATGTTAAAGAAAGGAAATGAAATCAAGTGGGTCCCTGAGGCTAGAAAATCCTTTGAATACATCAAGGTAGCATTGACAAAGGCTCCTGTGTTGGCTAGTCAAAATTTGGATAAAGATTTCATACTATTCTCTTTCGCTTATGAGCATACAATTGTGGGAGTATTACTTCAGAAGGATGACCAGAATTTTGAGAATCCCATAGCATACTATAGTAAGATATTGAGAGATGCTCCTCTGAAATACGACATCATGGAGAAGAAGGCATATGCTTTAGTCAAATCATTGAAGGAATTCAAGGTTTATATTCTACATTCACATACAGTTGCTTATGTCCCCAACATCTCAGTAAAAGACATCTTGACACAACCTGATCCTAAAAGAAAGATGTATTTTAGAGTATTGTTAGAGTATGTTCATGAAATCAAACCCACAAATTGATCAAAGGACAAGGACTTGCTAGACTAATGGTGAAAACGAACTGCAAACTCCTGGGAATAAATTTCACTAAAGCTATATCAAAGAATATAGCAGATAAAGAAAATACAACTCCACAAATATCTCAGAAATTTCTTGACTCTACATGGTATGCAGATATTATCTTTGTGTTAAACAATATGCAAGCTCCTCATGAGTATAGAAAAATAAAGGCCAAATTCTTGAAACTGAAGGCAACAAAATTTTGTATAGTAAACGAATTACTTTACTGGAAGGACCCGGGAGGGATTTTGTTGAGTTGTTTGATAGAGGAAGAAGTGGAGAAAACCATAAGAGAGTTCCATAAGGGAGATTGTGGAGGTCACCATTATTGGAAGAAGACTGTGCACAAAATTTTGAGAGTCGGTTTTTACTGGCCAAGTATTTTCCCTGATGTTTATAAAGAAGTTTCGAAGTGCCACGAATGTCAAATCTTCAACAAGAAAGGAAAAATGCAGTCTCTACCGTTGAAACCCATTTCAATATAAGCTCCTTTTAGACAACGGGGTTTGGATTTTATAGGAGAAATACACCTGCAATCCTCAGCCCAACACAAATGGATACTGACTACAACAGATTGTTTTACTAAGTGGATTGAGGTTGTTCCTACCCGACAAGCTATAGATGATGTTATCATTCGATTCCTAGAAGAAAATATCATGTCTAGGTTTAGATGCCCAGTCAATATTATAACTGACAATGCAACAACTTTCAAGTCTAAAAAGTTGGAAAAATTATACAATGATTGCAACATTACCATTGGTCATTATATGTCATAATACCCTCAAGGAAATGGATTGGTTGAGTCTTCTAACAAAAGCTTGGTCAAAATCATCAAAACATTGCTGCAAGAAAACAAAAAGGTGTGGCACAAAAATCTCATTCATGCACTCTGGGTTGACAGGATATCCCCAAAGATATATATTGCCACATCTCCTTTCCAAATCATTTATGGTACAGAGGCTATCTTTCCTACTGCATTGGGATTGTCGATAATGATGTTGTTACATGAGAAAGAAGCGAAATTGAACTTCGATCGGAGAAGAGATGATGAACTCATCAATGTACATCAGACCAGAGAAAAGGCCTTCAATAACACCCAGTTACGTCAAGAAAATATCAAGGAATCTTTCAACAAATGTACCAAGGTGCATGACTTCAAACCTGGGGACTAGGTACTAAGACAAGATGCCAGGAATGAAGATAAAGGTAAACATGGGAAATTTGATCACCTGTGGCTGGGACCATTCAAAATTACAACTTACCATGGAAACAATGCCTATTTGTTGGAAGAAAGTAATGGAAAACTCGTCGGAGGAGGGCCTATGAATGGCAGGTTCCTCAAGCATTATGTTATTTGAAAAATATCACCCTATCATTCATTGTACATAGCTGCTTTGCATTTTTTTTCTTTACGTATGAAAGAAAAAATAAAAACATCATGGATGAAGCCCGAGATGAAGCCCGAGATGAAGGCCCTAAGCTATGTTGAGTAGGTTTGGAGTTTTTGAATAAAGGTAAAAAGATTCAAATCGCACACATAATATTACAGCCCAATGGGTAGGCACATAGTCTACAGTTCTTTGCTACCTCGCAAGGAGGATAGCATCCCTAGTTGGAGCCAATGTTATCACCATAATAATTTCTAGATGGTATCTGAGCATGAAAATTTTAGTGAAGGGTTATATCACCATGGATATATGATAAATTAGAGGGCCTGGCTATATCTGGTGACATATGGAAAAAATAGCGGAGATGTAAAGAGAAAGACTCAGCAAACCATCAATCCTAAAAGTAGCTGGGATCAACGGCTAAGGCGCATATTGGAGATTTAACTAACGCAAAGATTAAGCAATCAAGGGTAGGCCGGGGAAAACCATCATGGTTTCATTACGTGACGCATGGCGCACGTAAAGGTACATTGGGGGAAAAAGTAGTCTGACTAAAACCACTTCCTCCAACCCCCGATGCCAAATTCATCGGGTGAATGTGGACTGTAGATCCTGAAGTAGCCTGGATCAACAGCTGAAGCTTATATCGGTGATTGAAACAACACGAGGATTAATCGATAGAGGGCGTGCCGGGGAAAACTACCATGGTTTAAATTGTGGACGTGTGGTTCCCTCAAAGGCACATCAGGGCGAACAACGATCCAACTAAAACTGTTTTCTCCAACCCCCGATGTGAATGGATACCTATAAAAGGAGGAACCCTCATCATTATTCTATGATAATTGGAAGACTTCAAACATTCAAAAATTTCGTGCAAATCTTCCAGTCGAATTTCAAAGCTCAGAACCGAACTAGACCCGTTCTTTTCTCTGCTTGACAGGTATTATTCACCATGGTTGCCAATCATGTTCTTTTATCTGTGAATGAACAAGAGATCTCCTCCAGGGAGGAAGCCCTAATTGAAAAATATTTTTACGTTTTTGACACAAAGATAATGATCTCACATGTTTCCATGTCTAGATTGAATTTGTTGGACAATGTTGGAACATGCGTACCTTTCCTCGAAGTGGATCAAGCCTCCATCATCCCTTATGTCATAGAAACGATCTTTCCATTCCCCGAATTTATAATCTGGTGTGCAGAGAGATATTGTCAAGGAGAAAGAGTCATTTTAAATAAATTAGGGCTATAAGTTCTATGTAAAGTAGACAGTCCAACACTCTGGCATACTCTTAATATACCAAACACCTCCCCCACAGTGTCAGAGCCCTTCGAGGAACAGAGAATGATCACAATTTATAGAGAGTGTCCACCCGAAGTCAAGATCTTATTTCTGTAGACCATAGTCAAGCCTAAACATCAGTTAGAAAGTCTGTCGTTACCTTCTAGTGTAAGCATCGTGATTGTCAAAGTCTAGTGGGCTTGTTCTCTGCTAAGTCAAATTTTAGGGTTAGATAATTATAGGTTTGTGGTAGAAGTCATGTTAGGTTTCTTGTTGGTTTGTTTTCTGTCTAGTCATTCATTCCGTGTTAGTTTTGAAAAATTTATTGTAGAGAATATACATCAATAGCTGGTTAACTTTAGCTCGTTGAGACATTTCAGATACTACAATCACTTGCTGAAAATGTTTCTGGGATCCAAACAAACCTAATTTACTAATACTTCTTTTATTTCGATCAAGTGTAAAAGGATCACCATGCTCATCTTCATCAATAATATTATGCCTAGGGTGTATAGTCTCATTTTTTGTTTAGATCTACCAAGAGTTCTAGAAGAAATGAAAATCTCATTATAGCCAAATCCAAAGAGCATGGTGGGAGATTGGGTGTTGTTCACACAATCTACTGTGATTTGGGTATATGGATACTAGGAAGGACCTTATCTTTTACCAATTTTTCTGACGCCCGTGATCTTTTCTTTGGAGTTCATAAGACAAAGAATTATTTCAGAGACTGAACATTTTTTGAAAGCATACAAGGCTTCTAATCTGAAATTTCCTTTCGGGGTAGGTCCCTTTGTGGTGAAGAATAAGTCATGTTTTCCCCGAATTCAATCCAATCTCAGTGAATTTGGTTTCCCACAGTTGTGTTGGCAGCCAATTCAATTTTTTCCATTACCTTATAAGCTACCTACACCTTTTGTCTCCTGAATGTCAAGGTATCGTCGCATTTTGCAAAGAGATGATGTTTTCATTTCATACGACATTTGCAAATTGGTTTCAATTTAGTTTTCACGACTGAAAGCGTGAAAACTCCTCCATCGTTATTTGGACTGTCATGATCTGCTCATTGATATTCTGATTGGTACTTACCTTTGGTTTATTTTTCGAACTATGTCCATTTACCTACTTTACTTTGATTGCGCAGCTTGATTTTTATTTAATTGATGAGGCATTGAGCATGTTAATCTATGAATTATATTTGATTATATAGGGGTCATGGTTGATTTTGTTTTATGTAATGTGACCCTTACTTTCATAAGCTCTTGGCTTATCGATTTCATAAAATCATTTAGTCACAATGCTTTACCAACTTTGATTATACATTATGCGACAAGCGCATGGTCAATATAGGAGTTTCGATTTCATGTTGAATGGCAATGGTTTGAGGTTATGAAATTGCACATTGGTTGAACTTTTGGCTTTGATTTAATGGTTCAAACTATTGCATTGGCACGTATTAACTTTGGGTTTGATTAATATTGAATGTCCGTGATTTCAAATGATACAATGGTGCCTTGGTATCACTATCCACCATTTAAATCCTTGTGTTAGCCGATTAATGTGGTTTAAGTGATGTCATAATTAATGGAACAACATTGTACTCGACCATTAATGTTTTGCATGGCGGTGAAATAACCCACCACCTTCACACATGCATATTGATTTTCATCCTCTTTGAGCGCTTGTAGCTGTTAGCCCTATCGATTATGCTCCTGTGTGTTTAATCCGAACCCTACCATGATGCCCGCGCCATGGCTCCAGTCGTAAGGGCTGAGCCCAATGGTAACCAGGCTTTGTTGATGTTCGATGGTGCCTATAGTGACCTTGAAGAATTCGGATGGCTCCAGTTCATACGAAGGTTTGATGGATATAACCCTGGTGTGGCTCGACAATTCGCGTTAAACTTTGATGGCTACCGAGCCAAGGTTGGGGATGTGCAGTTAGAAATTGACGAGCAATTTCTCAGTTTAGCTACCAGTTTGCCTGCTACTGGTCAGAAATGGTAAAAAAAACTACAAGATGAAAGATGTCCCTTGGACATTACTCTTCCAGTCACGAAAGGTGAATTCTTGTGACAAGGGTTTACCCGCAAACATGCTGAAGCAATGCTGGAACGACTTGCTGATGGTAACCAAGAAGTTCATCACCTACGAGGGCCGGTATGGTTTTGTTTTCTTGTACCACCTTCGACTACTTATGGTTTTCATGGGATATGAACTTAATATGCCTCACTACTTGCATAGGAGTTTGTTTAAAATGTCTAAAAGGTATAAACAAAACCAGGCCGACAACAGCCTGTTTCACTTTGGGTTAATTAAAATGCTTGTGGTATATCACTTAGGGTTGCACCGAGACTGTTGGGATGAATTTCTTAAATGAAATGATTTTGATGGCTCAAACCCACCACAAGTTGACAAACCTATGGTGAGCGAGAGCAAGTCAGTCCCCCCTGTGCCTTATAATGCTCTGCTACCCAAACCCATACCCGATTCACCTATTGACCTACCCATGTCTGTCACCACAGATGTGGACACTGCTAAACTCGTGGCTAAAAGGCCTAAAGCCAAACCCACTGCCAATTCTAAAGGCAAGAAAAACACCCGGTTAATCTCTCGCATGGCAAGAAACAAACCAAAAACACCCGTTAATCCTGACCCTATCATGGTAAGTGAAGACTCTGACTCGGAGATTGAAAGTTACCTGGCAAGTGAGTATCCCTATTCTAAAGGTCGGTGTGACAAACCCTCATACGATTTTGTCAAAAACCTACCACCTTGTTTGCAAAATGATCTTAATTTTCCCGGCATCAAAATGCCTTGTGAAACCCCTGGTGACTCGTCTAAACCCCCTCCTGCTCCAACCGAAACAACTGCTCCACCATGTGATCAGTGTGTCTCATGGTTGGAAAGGTATTACCTTGATGTGCCAAGGCTGCAGTCCAGAATTCATGCTCTGGAGGATCAAGTTGCAAGGCTCACCAGCCAGAAGGAAAAAATGCCATCCACTGATAAAAAATAGCGAACAACAGGTTCGATTTTGTTTAAGAATATGGAGTCTGCTACAGCGGTTGTAAACTCAAAGCTGGCATAGTCCGAACAGTGGCACTGGTATGATTATCACCTGTTTATATGATGAACTCACAGCTCTGTGTATAGCATCGATTTAAAATTATTTAATAAGCATGCATTGTTGTATATAAGTTTGTTTTGATTAATCAAATTCCCAAATTAGCTTTGATTGGATTTGGTTTTGGTTCGATTAATCGTGGGATAGATTTGATTGTTTTAATTTAGTTTGAATGGAATACTCTGTCAATTATTGAAGTTGTTTCTAAGCATAGGTTGTTTTGGTTATTTAAATTTCAAACACAGTCAATATTTTGTTTTGAATTGGTGATATTCTAGATGATACGGTTGGCAATTATAGTTAATTGTTGTGATTTTATATCTTATGACCAATTTGAATACCATTCTGTTAAAGTGTAGCCAAGTTGCGAATAGATGCAAGTCATAACTGTTGTATCCAACTATTCAATTCGGTTTTTATGGTTTGAACATGTTCTCAGCTCGGTGCATATCGCAACAAATATATTGTTTGAATTTGATTTGTTGGACGTAAATGATCATGCCCAGGATTACGATGTGTTTCTATTTTTGACTCAGTCACAATTCGATTTGATTGGTGCCCAGTTTATGGTTATCACTACTGTTGATGGCTACGATCATTATGTGATTCTGTCTGATTGATTATGTAAACGCTCAATCATTCAGATCTATGGGGAAGTTTGATGTTGTTTTGAATGTTTGGCAATAATCGTAACAACCTTTCCTTATTGGCATTTGATCAAAATGATATGAATCTTATAGAGAAGTAACAAATCAATTTCGATTATGTTCAATTATGATTGTATTGATTATGATTGTGTTCAATTAAATCGTATCATGTACGATATGATTCACCATTGATTTGATTTGATATGAAACAGTCCTGTTATGATTTGACCATGTTTTATGGTAATTAAAAAACAGAGCATTTCTACCCTATTTCGTTTGTATCATTTTTCGATTTGGTTAAATTTGAATGATAAACTCATTAGAATTATAATAATTCATTTTTGAATATTTATTAAAAGAAAATTAAATTGGATTTGATTTCTTTTAAGATTTTATTTGATCGATATCTGGTCCTATGTGCTATTTTAGACTAGCTACAGAATCAAATGATTCTGTAGCTAAGTTTGTAGGATCAATTTTTTATTGTTTGATTGATGAAATGTCTTTTTAATTGGTTATTTTTGGTCTATTGCAGATCAACTCGAAATGGTAGTGGCTTTGATGAGCAGTTAGGGGATATTTCAAAGATTTCACTTGCAGTTTGATTTCCTAGTTTAGTTGATTATGGGATATTTCCCAGATTATGTAAAACTGTTTGATATTATCCACAGGGAAGTTTTACCCTGTGGAGAAA
>ML777005.1:2266043-2286849 GCA_009831015.1 Picea engelmannii
AAAAGACGGTCAATTGTAAAACCAACAGTTCTTCATTGTCTTATGAAAAAGTCAATTTAGGAACTAGTGAAAATCCTCAGTGTATCAACTTAGGCTTGGGATGTTCAAGACAAGAAAAAGCCGCTTTTATTAAATTATTTAAATAATTCAAGGATGTCTTTGCGTGGACTTACGATGATCTTAAGACATTTGATCCTAATATTATACAACATGTCATCCCGATGAAGCCCCAAACCTTACCCTTTCAACAGAAATTGAGGAAAATGCATCCTAAACTAGAACCGACCGTACAAAAAGAATTGAATAAACTCCTAGGTGCTAAAATAATTTTTCCTGTTAGACATACTCAATGGGTATCCAACCTCGTCCCAGTGCAGAAAAAAAATGGGGAAATTCGACTTTGTGTCGATTTCCGAAACCTCAACAAAGCGTCTGATAAAGATAATTATCCTGTCCCGCCCATGGAACAGATCCTTCAACAAGTATCTGGTTCCGAGAGGCTATATTTACTAGATGGTTTCTCTGGATACAACCAAGTCTTGATGTCTCCGTTAGACCAATTAAAAACTACCTTCCGTACCCCGTGGGGCACTTATGCTTATCGCAAAATGCCTTTTGGATTGATTAATGTTGGTGCTACCTTTCAGAGAGCAATGGACATTGCTTTCAGAGGCTTAATCAATCACTCTGTAGTAGTCTACTTAGATTATGTGCATGTTTATTCGAAAAGTAAAGACGGTCATCTAGCTCACTTACGAGCTGTTTTGCTACAATGTCGTAAATACGACATCTCCTTGAACCCTAAAAAGTCCATATTTGCAGTAGAACAGGGTAAATTACTAGGATTCATTGTGTCTAGTAATGGAATGATTATTGACCCTGAGAGGACCCAAGTCATCACTAAACTCCCCCCACCTACCTCCAAAAAATCTATGCAGTCTTTCCTAGGCCAAATTAATTTCGTGAGAATATTTGTCCCTAGTTTCTCTGAAATGGTCAGGCCTCTCCAGAACCTGATTAAAAAAGACACCCAATATCGTTGGGGACCCACAGAAAACCAAGATTTCAATGCTATAAAGAAGGCCATAATAGACGCTCCGTCTCTCATGAGCCCTAATTTCTCTCAAGACTTCACACTCTATACTTTTGCCTCTGATCATTCCTATGCTGCAGTCCTAACTCAGAAGAATTCTGAGAATAATGAAGTACCCATTGCCTTTATGAGATCTTCTTTCAAAGGTGCTGAAATTAACTACCCAACAGTCGATCGGAAAGCCTACACTATCTTCAAAGAAGTTAAGAATTTCCGGTCATATCTTCTGAAGTCAAGGACGAAGGTCATTGTCCCCTACCCTGCCGTTAGGAACTTGTTAGTGCAAAAGGAGTTAGGAGAGAAAAGAGCCAACTGGGTCACCTCCTTGTAGAAGTATGATTTATAAATCACCCCAGCACAGATCATGAGAGGCCAAGGGTTGTGTAAGTTGGTAGTTTATTCAGAAACCAAACAATGAGAAGATAGTGATACGTCAGACCTAGAACAACGCTATCAGAATTTGATTTGTTGCACACAAAACCTAGTAAGTCCTTGGTACGATGATATTAGACACTGTCTTCAACATGGATCAGCACCCCGTCACCTTGACCCAGTCAAGAGAAGAGCGTTGAGACTAAAGTCTGCCTCCTTTCATTTAGTTAACGGTATACTATTTCGTCAGAATTTTGATGGTGTACTGATGCATTGTCTTGAGAAGGACGAAGCAGAGAAAGTCTTGCTTGAGTTACATGCAGGAGAAGCTGGTGGTCACTTCAGTGGTGACACCACTACTCATAAGGTTTTAAGAGATGGTTACTACTGGCCAATTCTTTTTAGGGACGCCCATGCCTTGTGCCGTAAATGTATCATTTGTCAGAAAGCATCAGGGCGATTGCAAAAACCAGCCTTCCCTTTGCAACCCGTTTCAGTCGACTCTCCTTTCCAGAAATGGGGCCTTGATATCATTGGTCCTATTAACCCTCCATCCTCACAATAGCAAAAATATATTGTGACAACCATTGATTGCTTTACTCGATGGTCTGAAGTAGCCGCGCTGATAACTGTTAACACAAGTCAAGTGATCGCTTTTCTAAACTCGAATATCATCACCCATTTTGGTATCCCTGATTGTCTAATCTTTGATAACGCTTCATACTTTTCTTCTCTTGAGATGAGTGAGTTCGCCTTAGAAAAGTGAATAAAGCTGAAGTATTCCGCTAGTTATTACTCTCAGGGAAACGACTTAGCAGAATCAACAAACAAGAACTTGATTAAAATTATCAAGAGAACCGTGGCTGAAAATCACAAGAAATGGCACAACGCACTGTTGAATGCATAGTGGGCTGATAGGGTAACACCCAAAGCCGCTATAGGTAATTCCCCCTTTTTTCTCGTTTATGGCCGAGAAGCCATTCTGCCACCTCACATTCTTCTTCCTTCGCTTCAATTGTCACAAAAAGTTCAAGAAGAAGATTGTCCCCCTTTAGAAAGCCGTATTAATTCTTTGATGAAGTTAGAAGAAGTAAGAACCCAAGCTAAGCGTAAGCTAGATCAAAATCAACAACTGATTAAAAGCTAGTTCGATTCTAGTTATGCTTCTGATAGGAATTTTGAAGTAGGTGATCTTGTCTTAAAGTGGGACAAACCACACAAAGGGAAGGGTGAACATACCATGTTTCAAAATTTGTGGCTTGGGCCATTTTTTATTGCTGAAAAGTTGGGTCCTAGTTCCTTTCGTTTACAGAATCTTGAAGGGCATCTTGACACCTACCCGGTGAATGGCCAATCCCTAAAAAGATACTTCGCTTGATTTCTACCCTTGTATATTATGTAAATATTTCTTTTTGTTTTTACCTTCCCTTTGTTCTCGTTTTTTGTTTTGATTTGATTGATCAGTTTTATATATTTTTTGGAACATATGCATGTCTATGCACTGAGCCATTCAGACAAAGACCATAAGAAAAATCTCTTCGCTGAAATGACTTCTGAAAAATTGCACGAACATCAATGATATATTGCTGAAATGATATTTATGTTGGAAAATTTTGTTGTTTGAAAGAAGTTACTGATTTCAATCTTTGAGTGAAGTTTGTCATGATTATCTTTATCTTTTTACACTGTCCCTTTTCGGTAAAGGAATGACTCAAAAGGATGTCTCCCTGTCATAGTAGGTTGTTTTAAAAATAAAACATTTCTGGTACTGAGTAAAGGACGGTGTCAAAAAAAAAAATTCTGATGAGGTCTAAAAAATATGATAAGATATCAAGATTTTTCAGTGTCACCCCGCTCAGCTATCCACAAAAGAAAAACAAAATAAAAAGATTAATGAGAGTTGTGGGAAGTGTTTGTAAACCCGCTGGGATACTGAACAGGTCCGCTGGCAGCAGGTAAATGCAAGCATGGCGCTAAGACAACTTCGTCGGGGTACTGAACAGGCCTGCTGGCAGCGAAGCAATGTCGGGTACACGAAAATCTGTGAAAAAATATAAGAAACCTCTTTTAAAGTCCTTTATTCTGATCTAGAACTTCTTGACAAGATACAGACATCCGAGTGGGTTGAATGGCAACCCTGTCGAGGCTATGGACGTCTACTGGCAGCAGTGGCCATGCCAACAGTATTGAAGATTTTATCATAAAAATCATGACTTGCTGATCTTAAGACTGTTATTAGTTTGCATCTTTTAAAACATCGCTGGAAAAAATAGTAATGATGATGTTTGTACGATTTTCTGGTTGTTGTTTTGGAGTTGAAATTTTCTTTATTATCCTAATCTGAATTTGTTTCTTTCGACATAGATAACTGCTTCTCCCAGTGTGTCGCCATTGTTGGCAGCCAATTCAATTTTTTCCATTACCTTATAAGATGCCTACACCTTTTGTCTCCTGAATGTCAAGGTATCGTCGCATTTTGCAAAGAGACGATGTTTTCATTTCATACGACATTTGCAAATTGGTTTCAATTTAGTTTTCACGACTGAAAGCGTGAAAACTCCTCCATCGTTATTTGGACTGTCATGATCTGCTCATTGATATTCTAATTGGTACTTACCTTTGGTTTATTTTTTGAACCATGTCCATTTACCTACTTTACTTTGATTGCGCAGCTTGATTTTTATTTAATTGATGAGGCATTGAGCATGTTAATCTATGAATTATATTTGATTATATAGGGGTCATGGTTGATTTTGTTTTATGTAATGTGACCCTTACTTTCATAAGCTCTTGGATTATCGATTTCATAAAATCATTTAGTCACAATGCTTTACAAACTTTGATTATACATTATGCGACAAGCGCATGGTCAATATATGAGTTTCGATTTCATGTTGAATGGAATTGGTTTGAGGTTATGAAATTGCACATTGGTTGAACTTTTGGCTTTGATTTAATGGTTCGAAATATTGCATTGGCGCGTATTAACTTTGGGTTTGACTAATATTCAATGTCCGTGATTTCAAACGATACAATGGTGCCTTGGTATCACTATCCACCGTTTAAATCCTTGCGTTAGCTGATTAATGTGGTTTAAGTGATGTCATAATTAATGGAACAACATTGTACTCGACCATTAATGTTTTGCATGGCAGTGAACTAACCCACCACCTTCGCACACGCATATTGATTTTCATCCTCTTTGAGCGCTTGTAGTTGTTAGCCCTATAGATTATGCTCCTATGTGTTTAATCCGAACCCTACCATGATGCCCACGCCATGGATCCAGTCGTAAGGGCTGAGCCCAATGGTAACCAGGCTTTGTTGATGTTTGATGGTGCCTATAGCGACCTTGAAGAATTCGGTTGGCTCCCGTTCATACAAAGGTTTGATGGATATAACCCTGGTGTGGCTCGGCAATTCGTGTTAACCTTTGATGGCTACCGAGCCAAGGTTGGGGATGTGTAGTTAGAAATTGATGAGCAATTTCTCAGTTTAGCTACCGGTCTGCCTACTACTGGTCAGAAATGGTCAAAAAAACTGCAAGATGGAAGATGTCTCTTGGACATTACTCTTCCAGTCACGAAAGGTGAATTCTTGTGACAAGGGTTTACCCGCAAACATGCTGAAGAAACGTTGGCATCACTTGCTGATGGTAACCAAGAAGTTCATCACCTGCGAGGGTCGGTATGGTTTCGTTTTCTTGTACCACCTTCGACTACTTATGGTTTTCATGGGCTATGAACTTAATATGCCTCACTACTTGCATAGGAGTTTGTTTAAAATGTCTAAAAGGTATAAACGAAACTAGGCCGACAGCAACCTGTTTCACTTTGGGTTAATTAAAATGCTTGTGGTATATCACTTAGGGTTGCACCGAGACTGTTGGGATGACTTTCTTAAACGAAATGATTTTGATGGCTCAAACCCACCACAAGTTGACAAACCTGTGGTGAGCGAGAGCAAGTCAGTCCCCCCTGTGCCTTATAATGCTCTGCTACCCAAACCCATACCCGATTCACCTATTGACCTACCCATGTCTGTCACCACAGATGTGGACACTGCTAAACCTGTGGCTAAAAGGCCTAAAGCCAAACCCACTGCCAATTCTAAAGGCAAGAAAAACGCCCAGTTAATCTCTCGCATGGCAAGAAACAAACCAAAAACACTCGTTAAGCCTGACCCTATCATGGTAAGTGAAGACTCTGAATCGGAGATTGAATGTTACCTGGCAAGTGAGTATCCCTATTCTGAAGGTCTATGTGACAAACCCTCATACGATTTTGTCAAAAACCTACCGCCTTGTTTTCAAAATGATCCTAATTTTCCCAGCATCAAAATGCCTTGTGAAACCCTTGGTGACTCGTCTAAACCCCCTCCTGCTCCAACCGAAACAACTGCTCCACCATGTGATCAATGTGGCTCATGGTTGGAAAGGTATTACCTTGATGTGCCAAGGATGCAGTCCAAAATTCATGCTCTGGAGGATCAAGTTGCAAGGCTCACCAGCTAGAAGGCACAAATGCCATCCACTGATAAAAAACAACGAACAACAGGTTCGATTTTGTTTAAGAATGTGGAGTCTGCTACAATGATTGTAAACTCAAAGATGGCATAGTCCGAATAGTCACACTGGTATGATTATCACCTGTTTATATGATGAACTCACATCTCTGTGTATAGCATCGATTTAAAATTATTTAATAAGCATGCATTGTTGTATATAAGTTTGTTTTGATTAATCGAATTCCCGAATTAGCTTTGATTCGATTTGGTTTTGGTTCAATTAATCGTGGGATATATTTGATTGTTTTAATTTAGTTTGAATGGAATACTCTGTCAATTATTGAAGTTGTTTCTAAGCACAGGTTGTTTCGGTTATTTAAATTTCAAACGCAGTCAATATTTTGTTTTGAATTGGTGATATTCTAGATGATATGGTTGGCAATTATAGCTAATTATTGTGATTTTATATCTTATGACCAATTCGAATACCATTATGTTAAAGTGTAACCAAGTTGCGAATAGATGCAAGTCATAACTGTTGTATCCAACTATTCGATTCACTTTTTATGGTTTGACCGTGTTCTCAGCTCGGTGCATATCGCAACAAATATATTGTTTGAATTTGATTTGTTGGACGTAAATGATCATGCCCAAGATTACGATGTGTTTCTATTTTTGACTCAGTCACAATTCGATTTGATTGGTGCCCAATTTATGGTTATCAATGTTATTGATGGCTACGATCATTATGTGATTCTGTCTGATTGATTATGTAAACTCTCAACGATTCAGATATATGGGGAAGTTTGATTATGTTTTGAATGTTTGGCAATAATTGTAACAACCTTTCCTTATTGGCATTTGATCAAAATGATATGAATCTTATACAGCAGTAACAAATCAATTTCAATTATGTTCAATTATGATTGTATCGATTATGATTGTGTTCAATTAAATCGTATCATGTACAATATGATTCACCATTGATTTTATATGATATGAAACAATCCTGTTATGATTTGACCATGTTTTATGGTAATTAAAAAATAGAGCATTTCTACCCTGTTTCGTTTGTATCATTTTTCGATTTGGTTAAATTTGAATGATAAACTCATTAGAATTATAATAATTCGTTTTTGAATATTTATTAAAAGAAAATTAAATTGGATTTGATTTCTTTTAATATTTTATTTGATTGATATCTAGTCTTGTGTGCTATTTTAGTCTAGCTACAGAATCAGATGATTCTGTAGCTAAGTCTGTAGGATCAATTTTTTATTGTTTGATTGATGAAATGTCTTTTTAATTGGTTATTTTTGGTCTATTGCAAATCAATTCGAAATGGCAGTGGCTTTGATGAGCAGTTAGGGGATATTTCAAATATTTCACTTACAGTTTGATTTCCTAGTTTAGTTGATTATGGGATATTTCCCAGATTATGTAAAACTGTTTAATATCATCCACAGGGAAGTTTTACCCTGTGGAGAAACTTATATAAACTTATGATTTTTGTAATAATGTTCATCCTCATTCGTGGGAGAACAAGGATATGAAGTTCGAATACAGACTGGAACAAAATTTGATGTTTTGTCATAGCTTTAGCTTCTCAATATATCAATATTTTGTTTTATGTTGTGTATATCAATTTGTTTATGGCTTATGACTACTTTAGCTATCTAAATCATGTGCAAATGATATAATTTTAATCACTATTATCCATATCTTGTTTCTTCCAAATAGATAAAAGACATAACAGTTGTTTAGTTCAGTTTGTGAATGACAGGTTTATCTTCTTCATAAGTTGAATTATAAATTATAAGTTTTTTGCATAACAGGTTTCCCTTATTGCAAGAACTTATAATCATAAGATTGTTATGATTTTCTTTTATGTCTTGTTTGTCCTGTAAAACACTTCAAGAAGCAGCACAACCAATCGTTTACGAAAATCTTACGGACCAACCGGTGTGAGTTCCCTCCTCCGACCAGCTTAGAAGTCATCATACACAGGGCAGACTTGGAGCGTTTCTAGGTCAACTAGTTTGATGTTTACCATTTTCATTAAGTAGTTTAATTTAGATATAATCTTAATTAGATTTATATTACATTGTTTAATTTCAGTAAATATATTAGATTGTTTAATTTCAGTAATGTTTATTTCTTGTTCATAAAATATAAAAAATCAAAAAGAAATCCTTGGCTGTCTTAGGGCAGAAAACACATGAGTTTCGCAGGTTTTAATTAAACCTGTAGGTTGTTTATAGTGTATATTTGTGAATAAGTGATATTGAAGCTGATAATTAGATAGTTGATTTGAGTTATTATAATAGTAATTAGTAGATTGTATATAATAGTTAGAATAATTAGATTTAATGTTAGTTTAATTTAGTAGTTTGTTTTAATTAGATTAGTGTATTAGTTAGTTTTAGTTAGTTTAGTTTCTTTCATTTAGTTTTAGTTAGTTTTAATTTGTTTGTTTTATTTGTTTTAGATTACATAGCTCAGATCAATTCTCTCTTTGGTTTTCTTAAAAGATCTTAGAGAGGACAACGAAGCCGTTAAACTCGTTAGGGTGGTCCATTCCAAATGGCTTGGGTTATTTAGACAACCCCGGACTAGTTCCACTCTCCCAGTTGACGGACGATCAATTTCGCCCGTCAACAAGTTGGAATGGAGAAGATATGATCCGCATCAGATCATATCAAAGAGAATATTGGCCAGTAGACAGGGTCCATATGAACATGAACATGTTGAAGGATTCGATGAGTTGGAAACTCTAGAGACATGTGAAGAGATGGAGGTAACCATGAAGAATGATCAAACAAAACCAACAGAACCATCTTATTAGCAGACCTCAACACGGAAACCTTCCCCTAGGTTGGTTATCAAAACTCCTAAAAGGATCATCTACAATAAGAGGAACAGTTTAGAAGCGCTAGGTGCCATTAGCCAGCAGGACGGTCTTAAGAGAGAAAAAATCACATCATCATACCAAGTATTTGACCTGGAAGAAGAAGAACCCAAAGGAAAATCATGCATGGAGATGGTGGAGGCTACATCCAAGAACGACGAAACCAGTACAGAAAGCAGGCCACAAAATGAAAGCAGCACAAAGGTTTTCAGCAGGAGGAAATACATATTTAGCCAGATGCCTGAAGCAGTGTATCAGTCCAAGGAAGATTTAATAAATCAATATAATGTGAAGGGAATCATGGAAAACGGTGAAATAAGAGACCTTTTACCTGAAGTGGAAAGGACTTCTCAAGATAAGGTTTCCTTACTCTTAGTTAGATATGTGGAGAAAAAGACATTTAACATTGCAATGGTTGATGATGACAAGGTATCTGAGATCAAAATGCATTATAAAAACATTGTTGCCCCTGAAAAAGTGAAATTTCATAGGAATCTCAGTGACATGTTATATTCTAATTATTTGAGCTTGGCTCTAAAAGTTGCAAGATTAACAACATATGCATCAAAACTAGATGGATAACTAAAATAGGAAAAAGTGTCCAGCAAAGCCTAGATGATACAGGTCAAAAGGATAGAGTTTGAAGGTCCCCAGGGGTTGAAAGATTCTTTGGATAAAAAGGACAAGATGATCCAAATTTTAAAGAAAAGGATGAAGATGTCACCTACAGATCATCCACAGACAACATAATTGACTGCATTGGAATAGGAGAAATAAATGTTCAGACAAGAGGCACTCAATTACAAGGATACACTATTGCAATTGGAGAAAGAGAAGGAGCATTGGTCACTAGCGCAGGTGGAGACATCATACATGTCAGTCATTATACCTGCTAATACAGAGGCTGGATCAAGCACAGAAGGGTTGGTCCAAGCTATGTCCCAAGTGAGCTTAAAATCAGTTGAGATCAAGAGTCTCAAAGAGAACATGGAAAAGTTGAAGCAAGAGATGAAAGTAAAGGATGAAAAGATGGCTCAAATCCACAAAGAAAATCAAGATTTGTAGGAGAGAGTGAGCAAGCTAAAAACTAGTTTAAAGGGCAAGACGTTATGGCAAGGAGCCAAACATGTAATATGGGACACTATTGCTACAGAGATTAGTAAATTCGGGGTTTATCTAAATTTTATCAATGACAATGATAATATGGATGCCACAACTCGAAACAAATACATTGTTGTAAATGAAATATTAGCAAAGAAGCCCTCGAAGTGGGCCCAAAATGCTATTGATTTACCGAATGTTGTACTAACTATTGAACTTCAAACCATTGGTCTGAAAGACAAGAATTCATTGATCATTTCATCTAGGAGGATCATTACTAAGCACAACTTACTTGGATCGGTCCAGAACAAAGCTATGCAAATGGAATATAGCATACAAGAGTTTAGATATGCTTTTGAAAAATTGTTCGCCAAAAGCCTTTCATCATTCAGGGATGGTAAAGGCTCGTTATAGAATCAAGAAGACTATCAGTCTCTCCTCATGCAATGTAGAATGGACCACTCTAAGTTCAAGGATATGGAAGAAAGTATGGAAGGCCCGAGTTTGTTAGAGTATTTGGCTACAAATTTTGAAATTTTAAACAAGTTTAAAACAGTGAAGGTCAACATGCCAACCATGTCCTATGCTACATGCATTGACTTGAAAATTCTGATTAAATAGATGATGGATTACGAAATCCCCTCTGATCCACAATGGAAATAAATCGTGCGGTTCATTAAGACAAAGTGCAATGTCCCTGGATCCAATAGATGATCTCTAGGTGTCCTTGAAGATCTAGTGGAAGCTCAGAGTGAGACAAATGATGCAGAAGAAGTCGGACAACCGGAGAAGTTGTTCATGATTTTGAAACATTTTCTTTTTGCTAATTATTGTAAATCATTTCATATATAGAAACTATCAGTCAAAATTGTTACAGAAGCTAAAACATTTCAGTTTCAGTTGTTTTTTATCAAATTGTATAAGGACTAAGAGACTTGAAATTAATTAATGTTGGGAGAAGTGCAAGAGCACCTTTTGGTTGTATCAGACTCTATTTTGTAAATTTTCTGAATCTGAATTGAATATAAATGCAGAAGATTTTGAAATCTCTATGAAAATATTCTAACGGGTGGTGATATGAGCCTTTTTTCCCTTCCTCATATGTATTTCTTGTAACTTGTCATTTCATTTACATTTTCTTCTGTTTAAATTGGAGAGTTTAAAGGCCCAGAATTCGTCTTATGACACTCTTGGCTTAAGCAATTTAAACTATGTGATTGTCTTCTTAACTTTGCCAGAATTCATTTCAGTAATGCTCTGAAGCAGTTATTTGTTCTCTTTATCTTCCTACACTCTTTTTAAATTTAAGAATAACTCAGATTCATTGCCTCATTTAGCCTTTGTCCTCTAGAGAGTTCTATCAGTCAATGCATTGTTTTTGTTCACTTTCATAATTTTGACTCCATAGCCCATAGTGTTCCTCCCCTTATTTTCCAGCAACTTTATTAAAAACCCCAAAACAAATCGAATCTAGCCACTGATTCCCATAGATATATCAAGTGACATGAGAGAGCCCTCTCTAAGTTGAGAAGGCTAGTGCCTCATCTCTAAAGCTAGTTGAAACAGTTACCTCTGTCATTTCTCTATTCAGCCGAACAAAACTTACAAATTGCTAACATAATGTATGTTTTTTTAACCACCAAACTTCCTGCCATTTTAAAATGGTCCTAGTACACCCATTGGCCACTGGCTGCCAGATCTGGCACGTACTAATCCAGTGGCCGGTGTAATTTTTTTTTTCAAATTTTTGTTTCGGAGGGATATTGGGAATCCGTGATGTGCCACATGGTACCCTATTATTAGGCCATGTGGAATGCCTTGATTTGAAGTTAAACTCCGACTTGTAATTTTGCATCAGTGCCCCATGAGCATGACACGTCACCTACCACATCACCATCGTACTTCCACATGGCATTCGTACGGTGCCATGTGGCACCCTTTTACTAGCCAAATGGGGTCTGAAAAATGCCAATTTAGGATGCCACATGGCAGCCTCTTGTGATATCACATCAACATGCTAACGTCAACATTTCATATTCAACTATTGACATCACCCTATTGACTTTGAATAGGTTTACTGAAAATTTTATTGGCCATAAATTTGTCATCCGAACTCCATTTGAGGTGTAATTTGCACCATTGGAAATCCCTTGACGAGATATTTAACTTGGTGTCATTTTCATTGATATTGGAGGACTTTGAATTTTTGACCTTTTAGACCCTCCTGGATCATTCCTCCCCACTAAGAAGCTTTTGGAACACCAAAATCCTTATCAAGCAATAGATAGGTGAGGGAATTTCTCCCTCACTTTCCCCTTCTTGATCCACCGTTTTTTTCTTGGATGTGTGCCCTTAAGGCCCACTTGAATATATTCAACATCACCCTTGTGTGAAGTCCTTGTTCTTTTGTCCAGGATGATATCTTTATTTAACTCGTCCAAGTACTCAGGAGAAAATTCATCAATTGAAGGTACTGAAAAACTCTCACTTTAATCCATGATCATTGGAGGCTCATAAATTTTTAGGTTATCCACATTCACAACTGAGTATATCTGCATATATGGTGGAAGATCTAGGCAAAAAGAATTTGTGCCAATCTTTTATAATATCATGAAGGGTTCATATCATATGGTATTGAGATTCTTTCCTTCACCTTTGAACCTATATTTGTTGATGTGAAGCTATACTTGATCACATGATTGAAATTGATGATATACCCAGTGCTTTTCATTCCTTTCCTTCTATTGATCTTGGTTCTTTTCCAACTATTCATGGATTGTCTTGTGTACCTGCTAAATACTTTGGATGAACTTGCAGGTTTTGTCTTCATTTCTTTGTTCATTTGAGTTAACATATTTCCCAAATGTCAAGTCTAAGAGAGTCTTAGGTAGATACCCAAAAGATGTCTCAAATGGTGAATTCTGGGTAGAAGAGTGCAAGGCTCAGTTGCATGCATGTTGGACATAGTGCAACTTCTCATCCAAAGTTTAGGATGTTTGTTGCAGTAACCTCAAAGAAAATGAACCACAGTCGTGTTTACCTCCTATGTTTGTCAGTCATTCTATGGATGGAAATAAGTACTCTCTTTCAACTTGGTTTCCAAGAGCTTCCATAAACTTGTCCATAATTTACCTAAAAATCGAGAATCTTGATTGGAGATAATGGACGTGGGAAACCCAAAATGAACCCATACATGTTGGAAGAACAAGTGAGCAACTTTCTCAATTTTGACCTACGTTTTACATGGCATCAAGATAAACATATTTCTAAACCCATACACTACCACATACAAGTAGTGATGACCCCTTTTAGACATAGGTAACCCCCCTACAAAATCCATTTAGATGCTCTCTCAAGGATGAGAAGGAAGATGAAGTGGTGTGTACAACCCCAATTTTCTATTAGTGGGCTTACAAGTTGGGCACAACACACACCCATTTACATATTTTATTATATTTTCTTTCATTCGAGGCCAATAACAAAACCTTTTCAAAGTGCTAAAGTATTTCCCACCCAAAAACTTCCATATATTAGAGAAGTGTGAGATTCTTTGATTACATGCACTCTTTCATTTGTAGGAATACAAAGTTTTCCCATATGGTAGAGTAGTTTATCCTGAAAATGAAAATTCTCCACCTGTGAACCATGGGTTAGCCTTTCATATACATCTTTTAAATATTCATCATTATCATATTATTCAACATAACTGACATGATCTAAGGAAGTATTTTTCAAAACAATCGATGCAGAAATATGAAGTCTAGAAAGCATATCCACAACTTTGTTGTTTATGCCTTTCTTATATCTAATAACTAGATGGAATTGTTGCAAGAATACCATCCACCTATAGTGTCTTGATTGTTGTATCTTGGTTTGTGATTGGAGGTACTGTAAGGGTTGGTGATAAGTGTGTATGATATTTTCCTTCCCCATCAAGTAGTGTTTCCATTTCTTCACGCTTTGTACCAATGCAGACAGTTCTTTTTCACATGTAGGATAACTACAAACAACCTTAGAAAAAGTTTCACAATCAAAGAAAATGGGCTTACGTTGTTGCATCAGGACTTATCCCATGGCATATGTACTGGCATCAGTCTCAATCTTGAATAGTTTTTGTAGGTCAGGTGGAGATAGCACTGACACGATGTTGATCTTTTCCGTCAAAGTGTCAAAGTATATTTTTTTTCTTACTCCCCAGTGGAATACATGTTTCACATTAGTTAAGGCATGCAAAGGAGATGCAATATATGAGAAGTTATAAATGAACTTTCTCCAGTACTAAACTGCCTCTAAAAAGATTCTAATGTCTGTAACTAATGTTGGCTTAGGCCAATTTACAATGACTTCAACTTTGAAGGGATCTATATTTAGTTTACCACCTCCTACAATATTACCCAACTAAACCAATGAGGTTTTTCCAAATTCACACTTTGACAATTTTACATACAACTTTTCTCTTTTAAGGACATCCAATACTTTCTTTACATGCATTACATATTCATCCAAATTTCTACTAAATACAGGAATGTCATCTAAGTATACAATCACAAAGTCATCTATGAAATTCCTAAAGACATCATTCATAACATGCATGAATGTCGTAGGGGCATTGAAAATCCCAAATGGCATTACCATCCATTCAAATTGACCTTGTTTTGTTTTTAATGAAGTCTTCCACACGTCGAATTATATGATTGTTATGGGACTTATCAGCAAATGTGGACATAAAGAGATCTCCCTAGATCCACATAGATCTAGAACAACACAAAACATAATATGATGCTTTCCCTAAGATCTAATCATTGAGTTTACTATTTAACAAGAGATGGGAACCATACTATTTAAATATCGCTTCCTCTTACTGTCGTCGTCCTAGCTCCACACTAGTTCTCCTATGATATTGAATCTGCAAGGGAACACAAGACAACCAAAGTGACAACAATAATATACTCAACGAGAACCTATGTATGTGATCAAGGAATCATACAATAAAACAAAGCCAATTTTATGGGAAAGTAACATATCACTGCATTATATTGAAATGAAAGTGGAGATTACAACCAAATCCTTGATGTCGCAAGGTCCCCTTCCAATGACCCTTTTCTCCAACACACACACTTGCTCCAATCTTGAATGAAGAGGATCCACAATGACTTGCTAAACTGAAATGAGGCTCTCAAGAATGATCCAATGCAAAACTCTTCATACAAACTTAGCCAATTCAACCTTCATTAACCTTATCTTTTTCCATGAGAAATCCCTCTTTATATAAGGGAGAGAGATATGGTTAAAGATATTAGTATGATCCCATGAAATCAGATAAGCGAGTAAGATCCCAACCATACGGATTCCACCTCATCTTCTAGAAGGTCCCCTTCTATAACTTTCATGAAACTTGACCTTTTCTTAGCCTTTTGACATCGTCACGCCCTAGATGTAGAGAAGCTTGTGGAGACATCTCAACCCAGCTCTAGGGCAGGGAGCGATGATCAAGGATCGTCACTTCTTGCATATGGTGCATCCTGTGACAACCTTCCTTAATAAGGTTTTTGAGAAGAGAAAGTCAGTCACTTTCCTCATGAAGGAAGGCTCTTTTTGGGAACATGAACACATGTTGTCAATGGATCACTGGGGTGACCAAAATAATGTGTAACAACGATTCTGACCTAGTGGTATTCGCTCCTCAAATCCAACTTAATGAAGTACACTACATTCTTCAACTGATCCAGAAAGTCATATGTACGAGGCAAGGGGTGACAGTTCTTCACCGTTATTTTTTTTAGTTCTCTGAAATCCATGCACATCATCCATGTGCCATATTTCTTTGGAACCAGTACTATCAGAGAGCCACAAGGAGAATATGTTGGTCTGATGACCCTCTTTCAAGCAAGTTATGTACCTTCTTCTTGATCTCCTCATTCTCGAGAAAAAACATCCTATACATGCCAATGTTTGGTAAGGGAACATTTGGGTGCAATTGTATTTCATGTTGTATATACCTCTTAGGAGGAAATCCTTTTGGTTCCTAAAAAATTCATCATAGTTATAAATAACATCAATCATTTCATCTTTATGAGAAGGATTGTGATCATCAAAAATATTATATTTATCATGATCTTTTGCTTGCAACACCATGACAAAAAAATTCTTGCTAGTATTCATGGCTCTCTTTATCTATCATGCACTAACAAGAGTTAATTTCTTCATACTGTGAGCTCTAACAATGTATTCCACACCACCTTTTGTGAGATGGTATTTTTTCTCTTGTCAAAAGAAGATAGCATTTCTATCATACAAATAGGGACTTCCCAAGATAATGCCATAGATATCAAGCGAGACCACATCAAGTTCAACCTAATCTACCAACTTTGAAGCAATAACAAATTTCAATCTACACTACCTGGTAACTTGAAGTTTTGCATCGTCACTCACCCAACCAAGAGGGTAAGGTTTTGGATGAGGTATTGTTTCTAAGCCAAAAATTTTAAAAATCACTTTAGATATAAAATTAACTTGAGAACCCAGATCAAATAAAGTATCCACTTTAATATGTTTGGATTCTACTCTGATGTGAAAAAGTTCACTTCTCTTATTTTCAGTTTTAGGAGATGGAATTGTAGAACTTGAACTAGCATGAGAGGAAAATTTACCTTGTACTCCAATTGTTGTGATTATCATTTCATCACCTTAATAGGAACCTAAGTCTTTTTGCACTGTAGCAACAATTTTTGACTTCCCTTTGTCACCAAATTTATCTGGTCTTAACTCTTGATGTAGTTTCCAGCAATGCTCATCATCATGCCCATATTTTTTTACGATGAGTGCAAGAGAATTTTCCTTCCCCTTTCCTTTTCCTTTGAACTTGTTTTTTTGGAACTTGGAACGCTTCTTTGTGTGATATTCTTGTACATTATTTCCTCTACTTTCAAGATGAGTTGCTTGCACAAACACGTTATCTAGATTAGTGGGATTAAACAACAACAATGTGTGAGGAATGTACCTGTGAAGTGCACCAATATATTTCATAAAAGTATCTCGACAGTCTAAAGGAACATTCAATGTAAGTGAATTTTTCCTAAACTCTTTCATGAAACTTTGAACACTCTAACCTTTACCCTGTCTCAATTTTTTCCATTCCATCATGGATTTTTTTACATGACCCAATGGATAGAATTTTTTTTTCAATCTAGAAGTAAATTTAGACAATGAAGAAAGGACTTTACCATTATGCTCACTACCTTTATTAAGTTTTCTCTCCCACCATACCAGGGTTGTGCCTTCTAGCCGAATAGTAACCAACTAGATCTTCACCTCTTCCTCTTCGATCCGTTGTACATGATAGTAAACTTTGATCTATCTAATCCAATTGTTTAACTTATCTACATTATCTTCTCCATTAAACATGGGAAAATTAAATTTAACATATAATTTCAACAATGGATTTTTAAACTGATTTTTCTAATGGAAATTAGAATGATGAGAATGAGAAGAAGAAGGAGAGCTTAAAATTGAAGGCAAAGATGGAGGCTCAAGAGAGTCTCCTCCAATTCCATGGTTCTCTGCAACATCATCCTCTGCTTTAGGTTGCTTCTTATTTTCCTTATTTTCCACTCTCTTTTCATAATCCGAAAATAATTTTTCTACCATATTTGACATCTGGTATAAAGCCTTGTGAAAATTCTTTTCATACATTGTATGAATTTCTTCATCCCCCATTTTATTTCTTCAAGTTGAACGTCCAATCAATGGGTTGACAGTCTCAAGTTTTCCTTCACCCCCTTTGAGAATGGCCCTAGTAAGAATCCACACCTGCAATTCAAGGCAAAGAACACTACTCTAATACCAACATGATCCAGGATCTTTTATTCAATGACTACAACATGAATTGCATTAAAGAGCATAAACAAATCTTATGTGCAAAATATAAGAAGAATGCATACACATTCGGATATAATAAGAAAAACAATTTCACAAGAATTGATAATGAAGTTCGTCCCAACAATGGACTATGTCTCTGGGCCCACTTCTCAGTGGATAGGCCTTTATATTATCTCAACAAAAATTGGCATAAATACATGGAAATACCTCAAATCTGGAATTTTCCTTAAAATTCGTTGCTTGGATCCAAATTCTGACTACATGAGTGAGTTATTGGCAAGAAATCATGCAAAGTGACTATAAATTCATTAAATTCTGTCACTGTCACTTCCAGGCCCCTCCTGGGCTCTCTGCCTCGAAATTCATTCCACAACAACCTGAATAAATCCTCCTCCAACATAGAAAATTGTGTCTATATGGACCCGCATATTCTCCCTCAATCGAGCAATAAAATGGGTTTTAAATAATAAAAATATCGACTTATATACCAACAAAATCCATAGGCAGATTGATTGGCGTGTTCAAATTAGGACATATGGTTAGCGGGAGGTCTAGGGGTCAAACCCTGCGAACCCCCGTTTTAATTGTTTGTTATAACATATATATAAATATAATATATGTTGTTTAAACCACCAAAATTCCTGCCATTTTTAACATGGACCAAGTACACTCGTTGGCCACCAGCCAAACCAGTGGTTGGTATATATTTTTTTTCAAATTTTGGTTTCAGAGGGATATTGGGCATCTGTGGGGTGCCATGTGGCACCCTGTGATTGGGCCATGTGGAACTCCTTGATTGGTGGGTAAATGCCCACTTGGAAGTTTGCATCATCTCTCTGTCACCGTGACATGTTACCTTACAAACATCCACCCTAGTAAATTCAACATGTATACCTCCTACCTCCATAACTATGGTATGTTAATTACTTTTGTAAGTTTTAGAAAATCTAAAATATCTTCTCCACACATAATAACATTTCCTAATGCACCTATATCTCATACACCACCATTCACTAGCCCTTTGTTTCTCATTGTTGTCCTTTTATGACCTCCACATTGCAATGTGACAACAAATGTGTATTTTGGAAGAATCCTTATGTCATCCATATATATCACCAAACGTTTCCACACTAACCAAAATATATCACATAATAAGTATTAGAATCATCTAGGACATGAATGGGTTTACAATTACACTTATAAAACATGTCCATAGAGGTCACGTATGCATCAATTAAGAAATTTCTTTGAGTTTTTGCATTAAAGGGTTCCTTAACTTTATGAGGCATTTGGTATGAATGGCACCAAAGCTATGGCCTTTTATCTCCCTCATGGAACTACCAAACTCTCATGCAAAAGGGGAAATCAATATGGGAGATTTATGTGAAAGAGCATGCATCCAACTAATCGATGCTCACTATACATGCAAGCTTGCTCTTGGGCCATGCCCTTTCCTTGGAATTTGACTTGGGATCTATAATGCATGGTTAGGAAGGGTTCTTGGAGAATGAAAGGCTAAGGGCCAACTTTTTGTTCAAAAGAATAATGTGATGAACCACGAACAATTATAAAACTTTAAAGATGGGTATTAAAGTATAAAGGAAAATAAGTTTAGTATAAAGGACATGAGCCCAATTTTTTTTAATGAAGGGCATTGGTAATATGGAAATTTTATTCTGAATTTATCAAAGGGTATGAGACAAAAGGAATCATATTTTTTCCAAAATTAAAGTGAAATGAAATCATAGAAATTGTATAATCAAAGTTATAATCCATTTTAGGACTCCATCTATAATAACGTTGCATAGTTATAATTGATTTTAGGACTCCATATATAATAAGGTTGCATGGATGAGAATTTTTTATCAAGGGAATATAACAAATTAGTGATAGGAAGCAAAATACAAGGAGCCCAATAAAAAACATAATTTGTACTCAAAACATTTATCCGAGACAATGTTATATTTTTTCTATCACCATGTAATCTACAACACTTTACTACCAGTGAGGTCAAGTTAATAACATAACACCAAGACAATGCATAAAAACAATACTATTTTTTTTCTATCACCATGTAATCTACAACACTTCACTATCAATGATGTCAAGTTAATAACACAACACCAATTTTTCCATGTTCCTTCTATTGGAGATATTACACACTCACCTATAATTGTTTTCCTAAGTTTTACATTCCAACATTTAGAAATCTTCCTTAGATGAGAATATTCTCTATAGAGAATATTCCACTACAAAATAGGATGTTCCTCTTAAGTTTATATTCAGTTACACATAGTTAGACTAGTGGAAGTCATGACTTACTTAACTAATGATTGCATGGATCAATTAACTAGGACTAGGTGACAGTTCACTCACGTGATTGTTAGTGAGTATCTAGATCTCTCTAGATCACTACTATGGCACATTAGTTACTCATGTAACCTATATCTATTATAAATTATTCACTCTCTGAGTGTGGAATACGGTTAATGAGAATTCTTCCATTCTTTCTCTCCTGCTTCTCTTTTCTCATATTTTCTCTGCAACTGTGTATGTCAATTCCTAGCTAGATCTATTATGTGTAGGTTGAACACATTTACATGGTATTTGAGCCAACAAATTTCTAGGAAAAAGACATACTGTAACATCCCGCTCTAGCGCACTGAGGACACTTATTCTTTGAGGACACTTGCTCGCAAGTGATCTGGACCCTTTTTGATGTTAGACCTTATATATTTGATTATGATGTGATTGACAGATGATATGATGTGTTACTATTCATGTAGATGGGTGCTATTGACTCAATTTATTGAGTGTGCAGGTTTGTGACCTTGAGGATGCGGAGGCATCGGTAGACCCCCTTGGACTCCGGACCGAGTCAGGGAGTGTGCTTTTGGGTTGATATGTTTATTATGATGTTTGATTTGATTTGATGATTTGATGACGAC
>ML777005.1:2294773-2305414 GCA_009831015.1 Picea engelmannii
CTAGTTGCTAGCCTTGCGTCCAGGGGCTTTACTTCCTTGTTGCCACTATGATCTGTCTTGTCGTCTTGATTTTGTCTGTCTTACTTGCGTCCTGTTGGTTCGAGTGGTCATGTAGGATCGAGAGGGTGGTTTCTTCTACACGCACGCACACACGGTTAAAAAAATAAAAAATAAAAAAAAATTGCACCTGATGTCAGAGTAGTTGTCCTTAACATAGGAGGGTTGTTACACATACCATATTCTTTTTGCAGGTATCTAAGATTGAAGAACGCATAAAAGATGGATTATTCATCGACAATACTTCTCACGCCTCATAATTATTTGGAGTGGAAGACAAAACTTTTTCTTCAACTCAAATGCATAGGCTTGTACCAAATAACTATGGCAATGGAAGTAGAGCCTGATTGCACCGATGAGAAAAACACCTTTCTCAATAGACAAGAAATGGCCATAGGATTTATCCTCTGGTTTATTTTTATTTAGATTCTCCACCAAGTATATGATGACTCACAAGACTCAACTCCAAACCAATGATGGACTATATTGGATGTTATATTTGGTAATAAGGAATATTGCATGAAAAAGGTTGAAGATATAGAGCTAGAAGAGAAGGCATTAGAAAATCAAGCATTTTATTCTGAAGAGATTTCTACACAAGTATTTGCACAAATTTGTATTCCATTAATTGCAGATGATGTGTACTCTATTTCAAATTTGTTTTTTGAATTTAATGTGCAAGATATATTGTATACATCTCATGAGTCACATGCAGACACTTTTCCATGCACCATACATGCATCTCACAAGACAAAAAGGGGGTCGCACACATCATATTCAATTATGATATTTTCTCAGCACAATTTTCATAAACAAATTTTATATTTGAATTCCTCTCAGAAAAATACCCAATTTCAAAAAACAAATTTCCCGAAACGGATTTCGGGAAGTGAAGTTATGATCATTTTAGAATCAACAAAATTTCAATGGTTTTCTGGAAACAGCCGCACAGTTTTCAAAGTTTCATCCAAACTTTATTTGGATCCTCTTCATTACAAGAAGAGAAAATGGATATGTGTGGACATATTAATGGTGCATCTACTTCATCAGATCTGTGCAGACATCTACATCTTCAACAAAATCTTCAACGAGCACAAACTTGCATAGTTGTGAGGTCTTGTTTTAGTGAAGGACAGGGTTTCTTAGCAACTTCTTTTTATTCTTTCTCATTTTTATATTTTTTTATGCATTGTAATTTGAAGGGGGTTTTCTCATGAGATTTTCCCTCTTTCCTCATTTTTTCAGTGTCTCATTATTATATGCATTGTACAATGCATACCTAAAATGGCCTTGGTTGTCGGGACCCATTCATCATGTACACCCTAGTAGTGTTTAGGGGGGGTGTTGAAGATATTACACACTCACCTATAATTGTTCTCCTAAGTTTTATAGTCCAACATTGAGAACTCTTCCTTAGATGAGAATATTCTCTCTAGAGAATATTCCCCTACAAAATAGGATGTTCCTCTTCATTTCAGAGTGAGTAACACTTAGTTAAACTAGTGGAAGTCGTGACTTAGTTAACTAATGATTGCATGGATCAGTTAACAAGGATTAGGTGGAAGTTCACTCCCTTGACTGTTAGTGAGTGTCTAGATCTCTCTATATCACTAATGGAGAATTAGTTACCCATGTAACCTATATATATTGTAAATTATTCACTCTTTGAGTGTGGAATAAGATTAATGAGAATTCTTCCATTCTTTCTCTCCTACTTCTCTTTTCTCATATTTTCTCTGCAACTATGTATGTCATTTCCTAGATAGATCTATTATGTGCAGGTTTAACACGTTTACATGGTATCAAAGATGACAGATTGCTAGGAAAAATATAGACCAAATTCTTTTTGTAGGTACTGAAGATTGAAGAATGAAGAAAAGATGGAGTATTCATCGACAATACTTCTCACACCTCTTAACTATTTGGAGTGGAAGCCAAAAATTCTACTTCAGCTCAAATGCAGAGGCTTGTACCAAATAAATATGGAAATGGAAGTAGAGTCTGATTTCACCGATGAGAAAAATGACTTTCTCAACAGACAAGATATGGCCATAAGATGTATTCTTTGGTTTATTTCTACTGAAATTCTCCACCAAGTATATGATGACTCAAAATACTCAACTCCAAACCAATTATGGAATATATTGTAGGTTACATTTGGTAATAAGGAATATTTCATGCTAAAGGTTGAACATATAGAGCCAGAAGAGAAGCCATCAAATGATCAAGCATTTTATTATGAAGAGTTTTCTACACACGTATCTGCACAAATTTGTATTCCATTAATTGCAGATGATGTGTACTCCATTTCAGATTTGTTTTCTGAATTTCATGTGGAATATATATTGCATGCATCTCATGAGTCACACACAAACGATTTTCCATGTTCTAGGCATGCATCTGAGGAGAAAGATGCATGCATATCAGGAGACAAAAAGGGAGGCGCGCACATCAGATTCAATTATGATATTTTCTGAGCATAATTTTCATAAACAAATTCGATATTTTAATTTCTCTAGGAAAAACACCCAATTTCAAAAAACAAATTGCCCAAAAAAGAATTCGGGAAGTGAAGTTATGATCATTTTTAAATCAACAAAACTTAAGCATTTTTTAAGAAACAACCACAGGGTTTTCAAAGTTTCATCCAAACTTTATTTGGATCTTCTTCATTACAAGAAGAAAAATCAAATATGTGTGGACATCTTAATGGTGCATCTACTTGATCATATATGTGCAGACATCTACATCTTCAACAAAACATTCAACGAGCACAAACTTGCATAGTTGTGAGGTCTTCTTAGAGTGAAGGACAGGGTTGCTTAGCAACTTCTTTTTATTCCTTCTCGTTTTTATATATTTTATGCATTGTAATTTGAGGGTGGGTTTTCCCATGAGGTTTTCCCTCTTTCCTCGTTTTTTCAATGTCTCATTATTATATGCATTGTACAATGGGTACCTAACATGACCTTGGTTTCTAGAACCCATTCATCATGTACACCCTAGTAGTGTTCAAGGGGGGTGTTGGAGATATAACACACTCACCTATAAATATTTTCCCAAGTTTTACAGTCCAATGTTGATAACTCTTCCTTAGATGAGAATATAGAGAATATTCCCATACAAAATAGGATGGTCCTCTTCAATTTAGATTTAGTTACACTTAGTTAGACTAGTGGAAGTCATGAATCAGTTAACAGATGATTGCATGGATCAACTAACTAGGACTAGGTGACAGTTCACTCCCGTGGCTGTCAGTGAGTGTCTAGATCTCTCTAGATCGCTACTATTTCGCATTAGTTACTCATGTAACCTATATATATATATATATATATATATATATATATATTGTAAATTATTCACTCTTTGAGTGTGGAATACAGTTAATGAGAATTCTTCCATTCTTTCTCTCCTTATTCTCTTTTTTCATATTTTCTCTACAACTGTGTATGTCAATTCCTAGATAGATCTATTATGTGTAGTTTCAACACATTTACATGGTATCAAAGCCAACCGATCGATGGGAAAAAGACACACCAGATTCTTTTTGCATGTACCGAATATTGAAGAATGCAGAAAATATGGATCATTCATCAAAAATACTTCTCACACCTCATAACTATTTGGAGTGGAAGCCAAAAAAATTTCTTCAGCTCAAATGCAGAGGCTTGTACCATATAACTATGGCAATGGAAGTAGAGCATGATTCTTCTGATGAGAAAAATGACTTTCTCAATATACAGGATATGGCCATAGAATGTATCCTCTCGTTTATTTCTCCTGAAATTCTCCACCAAGTATATGATGACTCACAAGACTCAAATCCAAACCAATTATGGAGTATATTGGAGTTTATATTTGGTAATAATGAATATTTCATGAAAAAGTTTGAACATATAGATCCAGACAAGAATCCATCAGAAGATCAAGCATTTTATTCTGAAGAGTTTTCTACACAAGTATCTACACAAATTTGTATTCCATTAATTGCAGATGATGTGTACTCCATTTCATATTTTTTTTATTAATTTCATGTGGAATATATATTGCATGCATATAATGAGTCACATGAAAACACGTTTCCATGCGTCAGGCATGCATCTCAGGAGAAACATGCATGCATCTCAAAATACAACAAGGGGGACGCGCACATTGGATTCAATTATGATATTTTCTGAGCATAATTTTCAGAAACAATATCAATATTTGAATTCCTCTCAGAAAAATAACCAATTTCAAAAAAAAATTGTCCAAAATGAAATTCGAGAAGTGAAGTTATGATCATTTTAAAATCAACAAAATTTCAACGTTTTTCGGGAAACAACCACACGGTTTTCAAAGTTTCATCCAAACTTTATTTGGATGTTCTTCATTACAATAAGAGAAATCGGATTTGTGTGGACATATCAATGGTGCATCTACTTCATCATATCTATGCATACATTTACATCTTCAACAAAATCTTCAACGAGCACAAACTTGCACAATTGCGAGGTCTTCTTGGAGTGAAGGACAGGGTTGCTTAGGAACTTCTTTTTATTCCTTCTTATTTTTATATATTTTATGCATTGTAATTTGAGGGTGGGTTTTCCCATGAGTCTTTCCCTCTTTCCTCATTTTTTCAGAGTCTCATTATTATATGCATTGTACAATGGGTACCTAACATGGCCTTGGTTGCAAAAACCCATTCATCATGTACACCCTAGTAGTGTTCAGGGGGGTGTTGGAGATATTGCACACTCACCTATAAATATTTTCCTAAGTTTTATAGTCCAATGTTGAGAAATCTCCCTTAGATGAGAATATTCTCTCCAGGAATATTCCCCTACAAAATAGGATGGTCCTCTTCAATTTAGAGTTAGTTACACTTAGTTAGACTAGTGGAAGTCATGACTGAGTTAACTGATGATTGCATGGATTAGATAACTAGCACTAGGTGGCAGTTCACTCTCGTGACTATCAATGAGTGTCTAGATCTCTCTAGATCACTACTATGGCGCATTAGTTACTCATGTAACCTATATCTATTGTAAATTATTCACTCTTTGAGTGTGTAATACGGTTAATGAGAATTCTTCCATTCTTTCTCTCCTGCTTCTATTTTCTCATATTTTCTCTACAACTGTGTATGTCAATTCCTAGCTAGATATATTGTTAGCAAGTTCAACACATTTACACCTTCATTAAGTATTATTCATGTTATTTCCCTATAACTATTTTTTATGAAATCATCAATTTGAAACATTGGGGACATCATGAGCACTATAGAAATATATTTCCATCTATTCATTGCTAGCAATCCTATTTACAAATCATCATTTATTCCATAAAACCTAGTTTCCTCTTATTTTTTGACCAAAATGGTGGTCAATATATTCCAACCCTCAAGGAATATGGATTACAATAGTCTTCTAACTTAGAAAAGATCTTGGTTTTATATACTAGTATCATTTAATTAGGATAATTATCAAACATTTTGTATTACACAAATCAATAAGTAATTAGTGAATCTGAAAACTAAATAATGGTAATGTAAGTGAACTGAATACATCATTAAAACGAGTAGTATATGAGATGACAGGTAGGCCAAAATTCTACATGTGGGATGAAGCAAGGGACATATTTATAAGATGAGGGAGGACAAAATTTTACATCATCCATGTAGCATATATAATCATAGTGACTTTGTGGATTAGAGTGTGGTTTTTGGTGCATGCATTCTTGCATCCATCACCTAGCATATATTCAACACTCACATAGCCAACTAGCATCACATGTTATATAAAACCTCACCTTTGTGAGAACTTTTGTTGACCCTTCCAATGCCACTTGCAAATTAGTGAAGATAATGTGGGATAGAAATCAAAATAAGTGATTGAATAGGAGGGAAAACCTTTGAAAAGGAAATCCAAAAAAAATAGAATTGCAAGGAACATAAAAGGAAATACATGGTGACTAAAACTTAAAACAAAATGAAAAACTAGAGTAAAAGAACATTAAACAAAAAAAAAACTAGTTTATTTTTAATTATATTATTTCCTTTTAAGTATTTATGTATGTACAAAAAGTGAAAAAATAAAAATAAAAATTTTCTTCATGGTGGGTGAGACTTTTTGTAAAGGAATGCATCTCAATTCTAACCAATTATGTTCATGTCCTGGAAATGAAAAAAAAAAATTATGCAAGGAATGCCAACCCATAGGTCAATAAGTCAAAGGGGGAGGTTTTTTAAGATCCAAAAGAATTTATCACCTAATTACAATGTCCTCCACACACTCAAGTTATCATGGACACAATGTTTCACATTAATGAGATTCTGAAACTTAAACACTTCAGTGGGATTATCAAAAGTTAAATTATAAACATCAATACCAAAAATGGAGTTTCCATAAAAGGGTATCGTAGGGCACGAAAAAGATTTAAATCATGATATGCATAGAGGTCATTGTTGACAATAAAGGTTTGATCATTATGGTCAAAAGTATTCCCTAGGTTAGTGAACTTATCCCAATAAGAATATTCCCTGTGATTAATACCCTTTGAAGAATGGAGTAAAACTAAAACAAGTGGTTAGAGAATGTAGGAAAACCTTTGAATTCATATTCATCATCAAAATAAATTAAGAAAATAACAAATGGGTTAGGTTTATTGTATCATATTGTTAATACCTAGACAAAGCCTCATTTTATGTGTAGAACTCCTTATTAAGCTCTATATATTGAATTATTACATTTATAGTATTACAATTGTATGTTGGCTAGAACCCTTAATGATACCCTTTCATTATAATGTACTCTTTGTCTCCTATATGTGTGTGTGTGTGGTGGAGATTGTGTTGTCATTGATGTCAAAGGTAGACATGACTATGGAAATCATGGATGCCATTGATTTCATAGGCAGGTGGAAACTAACTGTTGTCAATGATAGGGGGAGACTGTGAATGTCTCTACAAATGGATGAGCCTTTGTATATTCACTTGTAATTGAGGTTAAAGAAGCATACCAAGGAAGTAAAACTAGACAGGGGAAGTAGAGAATGTCCCTGTCGGATGATGAGCATATGTTTAACTTCTGCAAGAGTTATGAGATTTTACTGTGCAAGAATAAGACAATTAGAATGATTTCGAGCTATATAGAGTTGAAGAAAAAGGAGATTGGAAGTTGGACGAGATTTCCCCCAAATAGAAAATGAGATCGAGGATACATTAGAACCAAAAACAAGAAATGTGAGAGCATAAACGAAGCTTAGGCATATGCTGAAAAACTAAGCAGTGAAGGTCTTGATGGTCTGGTTGACTCAATTGAATAAATAACCTAAAAATCCAAGTCCCACATGTGCAAGGAAAATCAACTTCGATGATTTTATAGTGAAAAAGTGAAAGCATATGGTTTGAACGTGAACAATGAGCTACAAAACCCCAAACAAAGAGTTACCTTTTATTCATGGGGCCCAACATACCAGAGACTGGGAGATCAGAGTGTTAGCGCAATGGACAAACTTATGGGGGGGGCGGTGGTCCAGTACCCCAGGGATCCGATATCGGCATGTCAGATATTGAAATAATGGAATTCCTATTAGAAATTATAATTCCACGCTAAACCTAAAAAAAGACATGAATAGAGATTTAGGCTAGAAAACAAATAGAAAAGAAAACTCACAGTACACAAATATTTTACCCTCAAAACCCAAATAGGAAAACCATCATTCCTTGATTGTCTTTCTCTCTTGTTTTCTTATTCATTCAAAATAAAAGGTTACATGCCTAATATTGGTTTATAACTAAGACACAATCGACATCATACCCTCTTTCCTTACACAAGGACAACCCTGTAGCCAATTCATCTTACATCTACATGACCAACAACCTACTGCTAAATATTAGCATTAAGATTTTTACAATATCAACCACTATAGTACAATTATAATAATCCTTATTTATAGGATTTACACTAGGAAAAACCATAAATAAAGGCACACAAACCGGTTAGAGATCCATGTATATCATTGGATACAAATCATGTGAATCTTAGGATTCTATTACAGTCGAATTCCAGTAGGATTACCAATCAGAATTCATTCGATATTTAGTTGGTTGCTACATGACCACCTATCAACCTCTTTTCAGTTGACCTCTTTGAATTATTGTTGATTACTTCGAATTTAAATTTTCCTGGTCGAACACTTCGACCTTCGAATTTTGTTATTCAATCAATCCACCTTGACTAGAATTTCACTGCAAAGAATATAATAACCCAACATTCTCCCATTTGTTGTCCTCTTTGTTGAACCAAGATTTTCCTGAAATTTTGTTCATAGACCCAAGGAAACAATTCCCATTACCTCTCTACACCAAGATAGCTTCACAACACTCACATACTTGGTCAAAGAGTCTGCTATGTTTTCCAACATGTCTACTTTATACAAAAACACCTTGATGTTTTCCACCATGTCTCTTACAAAATGGTATTGTACATCAATATGCTTATTCTTGGAATGATAAGTTGTTTTCTTTTCCAAAATAATGCACTTTTACTTTCACAACTTATCTTCATATCTCTCTTCTCAAACCCAATCCTTGAACACAGTCATTGCAACCATACTACTTCTTTGTTTCCTTGAGTGAGTGTCGTGTATTCAAGTTTTGTTGTTGACAAGGAAACAAACTCCTATTGCTTACTCATCCAGCTGATTGCTCCACCAAAATATTGAACACATATCCATTGGTCAACCTTCATCAATATAGATTTCCATCCGAGTTGGCATCGACAAATCCATGTACGTATACTTCACTGTCATTTTCAGGTTTCTCTTAGTATAATATAGCATAGTCTTTTGTGCCACACAAATACCTGAATACTCTCTTGATAGTTGTCCAATGCTCCTTTCTAGGTTTTGATATGTATCTTCTCAACATTCCCACTGCATGGGAAATGTCTAATCGAGTGTAAACCATCACATACATTAGAATACCAATAGAACTTGCATAGGGAATACATGCCATATCCTCTATTTCCTCTTGTGTATTTGGACACTGATCAACAATTAACCTCCCCCCCATAGGAATTGGAACCTTTACATGTTTGCAATCTTGCATGATGAAATTTTTCAATATTGTTTCGATATTGTTCTTCTAATTCAACTAGATATTTCTAGTTGCCCGGTCTCTTTTAATCCCCATCCCCAAGATGAAGTTTGTTGCATCAATATCCTTCATGTCAAACTTGAAGGATAGCTGCTTCATCACCTCCTTTATTGCACCCATGATGTTTCATGTCAGTAACATGTCATCGACATACAATGCTACATATATGAAACACCCACCTTATTCCTTGGAACATATGCAATGATTGGCTTTTCTTCTCACAAATACCAAACTAATGATGCATGCGTCTAACTTTTGATACCACATCCTTGGTGATTTATATAGACCATAAAGTGATCTTTTCAATCTTCACACCAAATATTTCTTTCCCTTTACTATAAATTCTTCAGGTTTTTTCATTTAGATTTATTCTTCCATATCCCCATGTAGGAATGTTATCTTCACATCCATATTTTCTATTTCCAGATCAAATGCTTCATCTAGAGACATTAGTACCAATTGAGCTATGAATTGAGCTACCAATTGAGCTATGAATTTTTGGACTTGACATGTTGCATTCATCTTCTTCTTGAGTACCCACTTTCTATCGACGAGCTTTCATACACTAGGTAATTATACTAAATCCCATGTCTCATTCTTATGTAAGGATTCCATATCTTTAACCATGTCATTGTTGGAGAAATTTCTATTTTTGACACACTAGTTCAGTGAGAGTTAACTAACTAGTTCTATTTTAGACTTTCTATTTTTACCATCAGGGTAAAATCATGAAGATGGGTAACACTTTGACTTGTTTTATGACAAAAAAAACTGTATTTTCACAAGTTCTTCAACTTCCGGCATACAAAAGTATTTTTTTTATTTAGAATTTCACTTTACAGTAAAAACAAAACTTGTGAATAATTTTGTTATATTTATAATGACTATTTTTCAATTTTTTTTTATCAAGATTTGATATGTCAATTTGACAATTGTTTAACAGTACGTTCCTTAAACATGAAATGAATGATAATGAGTTATTGTTTTCCACAACAATGTATCTATTATTAAACTTATGTTTTTAAGAAATGAAATACACTACAACAATCTACAGAGACTCTATTTTATTATGACTATAATTTTTAATCTAGCAGATGAATATTATAATTTATAGAATTTTTTGAAGTTGACCAAGATGAAAACATTGCATATTTTAAACACGTGTTTTTCTACACCTTGTATCTATCTTAATTTTTACTTAAAAGTAAAATCTAAAAATACCCTTTTGAAGAGAATAGTTTAAAAATTATGAATATAAATTTTCCATAATTTTCCGTTGTGTATTTTTAGAGATATGGATTTTTCATTTCACCGAATCATAATTTCACCTAAAAATATTATGCAGTGATTTTTTTATAAAATTAAATAAAATTAGATAAAAACAATGAAAATGAAAACAAATTATACCCAATGAAAGTAGATTCAATTTTAAAAATGTTGGT
>ML777005.1:2325515-2338771 GCA_009831015.1 Picea engelmannii
GTGTTTTATCGAATAACAGAGAAATATTAAACTAAGAAAATTCGAAGGAAATTATATGTTAATTGAATTAAAATTTTGTATTTAATTAAGCTGGTTCTCTACACATCATCTCATTGGAGTAGTCGTACCTTTCAGCAATTATTCCTCCCAAAATATTACGTTTTGGAGGAAATGACTAGCTATGAAAGTAAATCGGCCCATTTTGGAAGTGGGTTTTCAACTCTTTGTCTAGATTCTTCATCGTTTGCTCAGAAAGTAAGATGCAAGATAGCCTACTGAAACTGATATGAATCCATGGCCATACCTTTATACATTCATTACTCCCAAACTATTACGTTTTGGAGGAAACGACCCACGTGGAAAATAAATCGCCCCATTTTGGAAGTGGGTTTTCAACCGTTTGGAGAGATTCCTCATTTTTTTCTCAGAAATTAAGTCGCAAGATCATTTCTTGAAACTGATATGAATTTTCACTTAAAGTGCCCTTTCTGTCGTGATTTCTTATTTTTCACTTGCAGATTGAAAGTAAATTTTTAGGGGTTATTAAAAAAAGTGGGAGAGATGGATATGACAACTATTATACAGTCAAAATTGGTGGTAATATTCACACCATACAATTATTTTGATTGGAAGCCCAAGGTGACATTCCAACTCAAAAGAAAAAGACTATATAATTTAACGATGGCGACAAAAACATAACCTACATCAAATATTGAGAAGATGAGATGGGCGAACCGTAAGGATGAGGCCATAAGACTACTTCTTGAGTTAATATCCATTGATTTGTGGTTTCATCTTGCCACATGCAAGACTCCAAACGAGATCTAGACCACCTTGGAAGGACTCTTTGGAAAGAAGGATGAGATGCGAGGTCATATGCTTGAGGTAGAGTTGAATACCTTAGACCCTAAAAGTGTTGATAATATACAAGATTTTTTTACTAAATTTAAATTTTTGTTATTGAGCTTGGGTGAATGTGGTATTGATAAGTCTACATAAGAGAAACAACTTATTCTAACAATCTTGGCCAAGCTAGGACCAGAATATGATGTATATGTCTCCAATTTCCATTCTGGTAGATACCTTTTTGGAGAAAATTGGAAAATGCCTATGTTGGCTCAGTTCATTGAGTCTCTTACACAAGAGCAGACAATACTCATATATATGGGCCTCATGAAAGATCCCAAATCACATGCACTCACCATGCATGATGGAAAAGGGTCCTCCAAACAGAACGGGAAGGAGGGATATTCCAAACCCTTTAATGATTCTTCAAGTTCCAAATACTCTTCAGATTCCAAGAAGAAGAAGAAGGGAAAGTAGTGCACTTACTGCAATAAAGCGAATCATGAAGAATCCACATGCATGAAGAAACAGATCGATCTTATGGCATAGACACTTCGAAAGAAAAACCTTGGAAACTTCATTCTAGAGGGAGTCAAGAAGTGAAAGGAAGAAGATCCTGCTCCTAAGAAAGGTAATCATCATGCTCTGGTTGCAATTAATTCCTCATCTGATTCATGGATTATAGATTTCGATGCATCCCATCATATGGCAGCGAAAGAGGAAGTTTTCTCTTCCTTGAGTCCATGCTCAAGACCCCCTATTCTCATGGGGGATGATACTCCATTAGCAGTAGCAGGAGAAGGGAGAGTGGAACTCCACAATGGGAGTTTTGAGAATGTTCTACATGTTCCAAAGCTTTCTATGAATCTACTCTCAGTTTATCAAATCACTCAAAAAGGTAAAAAGGTTGAATTTAGATCAGATTTATTTTCAATAATTGACATGCATGACAATTCCATCATTGCAATTGGTGAGGTGGATCACAAGTCAAGGTTGTATAAATTCACTAAGTTTTTTGACGATGACTCCTCTATTCTTATTACACATAAGGAAAGTACTTTGCATGCACCTCTAGTGCAACATGCATATACTCTTGTTCTTCCATCATTTTCAGACATCAGGGATGATTCCATACATTCATATTTTGTACATGGAAATAAGAAGGTAGTACAACCAGATAAGAAGCCAATGTCGAAGCTTCAACAGATGCCCAAGAAGGCACAGACCACACTTCAGGCAACAGGAAACCTTGTAGGGAATCCATTGGATTTGAGGATGACTCGATCTCAGCTTGAGGAGCCTTCTCATGTACTTTTAGCTTCAGAACATGCAATGCCCATGCATTGCTATATGGTTCAATCTATTGATCCACATAACTATAATAGGGTTGTGGGAAATCCATTATGTAAAACAGCCATGCAGAAGGAGTATGACTCACTCCTATAGAACCAGACTTGGAATCTAGTTCCACGTCCACCAAAAAGGAATATTTTCAGGTGCATATGGGTCCACAGGATTAAGACGTATAAGGCCCAACAGGTTGCCAAAGGACATCATCAGATCCATAAATATTTCTACATCTTCACCAAGACTTTCAATGAGCAGCAGTTTGATACTTTGTGAGATCGTCTTCCAGTGAAGAACACAGTTGTCTAGCAACTATTATTTTCTTCTTTTGATACATTATCTTTTGAGGGGGGGGGTTTGTTCCCAAATGGTTTTCCCTCTTTCGTCACTTTTATTCAGTGTTCATTAGTTACATTGTACATGAGTACCTAAAATGGCCTAGTAGCTGGGACTCATTTTTTACTCCATAGTGATGTTCATGGGGGGTGTTGGATAAATTTCTATTTTCGACACACTAGTTCAGTGGGAGTTAACTGACTAGTTCTATTTTAGACTTTCTATTTTTACCATCACTATTATGCATTCATGCATTCCTAAGGAAAGTTAACTGCTTGCTTGCTTTTCTTAATTATGGAATGTTTTTCCCTATATATGAGTGTATTCCACTCATTCATTGTATCATATTGATCATGATTTATGTATCAATCATCAGCTCATTGGAGTAGTGTGAATATATTTTCTCATTCTTCCATATTGAATCTCTCTTCTTTTATTTATAAGATTTGTTTGTACTTGCTTTAGCTAGATCTCATGTGTAGGTTTCCATGAAACACTGACATTCGTCCTTCCAGAGGCTACCCTCTTTTGAGTCTACTTCCACCCTTACTATTGATTTCTTTCTCAATAAATGTATCCATGTATTCCTGGAAAAATAATGTATGAAGGAAAAATAATACATGGATCCACCAAGTGAAGGAAGTGAAAAGGGGACAAACACATCACTATGAACCAATTTTTGAATCCCTTTTTCCCTTGTCACTCCAGATGGGAAACTTACCCGACTTTGTATCCATATATACAATGTTCAAAAAAGTCAATTTATAAATTACATTCAGGAAAATATTCAACCAGAACTTTTTTATTCATAGATCAAAGTCCTTTTTATCCAATGTGTCCCTTCCTCTCGTGCCATAGCATGGTTAGGTTGAATTGATGAAGACTTTTTGAGTTGGTTTAAATCGACTCATCCCATATTGAGTCGTGTCGAGTCAAATTTAGGAACAAAAATGTTGTTTAATTCCTAAAAACTTGTATAGGGTTCCAATCCAAACTCCTTTCATTAAAACCATCGCACCTCTGAGCATTTTGCATGTGTCTTTAAGAAATAGACTGTGCACTCCTACATCACTTGTCTTTCCGACACATATTAGGTTTCTTGCCAAACCTAGAATATGTAGCACACCTGGAATGTTTCTACTCCTCCCATATTGCAGTATCAGTTAGACTCTTCCTCATCCAACAATTTTGGTTTTTGAGTCGTCCCCCAAGAACACATCTACTCCTTCATATAATTCATATTCACATAACCATTCTCTATGTGGTTTCATAGGATAGGATGCTCTTGAGTTGATCAACCAAACATATTGATCTGACTGTGTACTGGTCGATGCCAGATACACATCGTCTCTTTCGTATGGAGTGGTATTTCTCTCAGTCGACTACTTCTCATCAGATCCTGTACTGACTTCCATTTCCTTTGACTTGTAGTCCCTTTTATAATTCCCAACTTTACTGCATTTCCAACATCTTCTCATCGACTAAACAAGGTATTTAGATCTACGCTTTGACTTATACTTTCTATTGGATAATTTTCCTTTATCTCTGTCAAACATTTACCTCTCACCATTAAATCATATTTGGTCCATCCTTCTATGTTATTCCTTCTAATTTATTCTAATACTAGATGTGCAACCACGTCTTCTAGTGTGAATGGCGTTGAATTAATCCCTATATCCATGACTAATTTATCCCAAGGGCTTGGAAAATAACATAATAGGATAATTCATTTCTCCTCCTCAGTGATTTTAATATCCACAGATGATAACTGACTTATTATGGTATTAAAAACATTTGCATGATCAGTTACCAAACTTCCATCACTCATTCTTAGACTGGTACATGCTTCCCAACTTTCCCCACAATTTCTTGGTTGATTCTTTACCTGAGACATTCAACAACACTGAATCTAGAAGATAAAGTTGAATCATACTCCTTTCCCTTATTTCGATCTTATCCCATTCTTCCCTCAATATACCTGTCAGAATGGTATTTGGACAAAAATTTTCCCATTGTTCTTTATCTACAAGTATATCTTCAACTTTAAGATTCCAAAGCTCAAAGTTCTGGCCATTGAATTTTTCGATCTCTATTCTCGAGCTACTTGCCATTATTTAAGAAAACATTTAAAGATCTTTTTCTTACAACTCTTAATAGACCTAGGCATTAGCTCATATCCAAGGTTGTTAAACCATTCTATGATACTTGATGTTAGGAAATTATAGTTCCACACTAAACCTGATAGAAGAGATGAAGAAAGATTTAGGCTAGAAAATAAATAGAAAAGAAAACACATAGTAGACAAAGATTTTACCCTGGAAAAACAAACGGGAAAATCGAAATTCATGGAGTGTCTTTATCTATTGTAGTCTTATTCATTCAAAATAAAAGGTTACATCCATAACCTTGGTCTACACCTAAGACACAACCCTCTCACTTTACACAAGGAAAACCCTGTAGCCAATTCGTCTTACATCTACATGACCAACAATCTACTGCTAAATATTAGCATGAATATTATTACAATATCAACCACTACAATACAATTACAACATACCTTATGGATATGATTTATAGTATGAAAATACATAAATAAAGTAACCCAAAAATGATTACAGATCCACACAAATCACTATCTAGAAATGCCGCAAATATTTGGATTTTGTTATAGTTGACATCCAAACAGATTACCAGTCGACTACTAGTTGACCTTCATTTGGTATTCAGTCGATTTCCTCACAAATTCTTATAGATCTCTTGTCACTTGACCTCTTTGAATTATTTTCGATTACTTCAACTTTGAATTTTCCTGGTCAAACACTTTGACCTTTGACTTTCGTTATCCAGATGATCCACCTCAACTAGAATTTCACTGCATAGAATATAAAAACCCAACAAAGCCAATGCAGTGTTGAAGTCCCAATGAGATGATTGGTTGATGATCTGGTGGGCTAGCTTAGGTTCCAAGTTAGATCCATGTTGAGGCCAAGTGATCTTCCATGCAAGCAACAAAGTCAATACGGGGAGCCACATAGAATCCACCTTATCTTCCAATTCACATGGCTATATCTGATATTGGATGGATGACTGAATGTGAAGTGATAAAGTTTTCGAGGGTACGATACACTGATCACCTGGTATCATGGTTCCATGGAAAATGTTACATATCACATATCAAGAGATTGATAAAGTGAGTGTATGAATAGTTTTTAAGTTCGGATGACCATGTAGGTCGATGCTCCAAAGGGATAGCTCATATGCCACATCAACACCACATCATAACCATGTATGAAACCGAGATAGTGACATGTGTCAAGTGTTGAGTCAGCATGTCATAGAAACAAGGGCCAGAGGAAGTGATGATTTCATGAGAATGGAAATTCCATGTCAGTGCCAATACATATGCCACATCATCCAGTACATGTGGAAAGGAATACATGTAGAAGACCACATCAGAAATATGGAATATCAGATAACAAAGGATCATAAAATATTTGTAATGTTGAAGTCTTGAGTGCCTAGTGCCCGATGGGTTGGTGGCCATGTCAAAAGAAACGATGGAATCCATGAGAGTGCCATGTCATCTAGTCATATGAAAGGAGTCCATGTGGATATTACATCATGTTCCAGGTCATATCACATACCGGAAGAGTGATGGATCAATGAAATTTTGAATTCTTAGGGGGATGATGGATTGATACCCTAAGGGCCCGATGGGCCGATAGGCCAATGTCCTGGTGCCCTGGAAGTGGGGTCCACGATATAGACATATAGGATATCAAGAAGTATCTAAAGAAACATAGTTGAAGGCCCAAGGTCTCGATATCCCGGTGGCCCGATGGTCCTTATATGAAGGGAAAGAGATTGATGATGGATATTTTATCTAAGGTCTGATCATACTGTGATTGTGCGATGGGGTTATGTTGAGTGATTTGGGGAAAATCTTAATAGTTTCGATTAAACGAAGGACCCAATATGACGATGGCTGATATTTGAGGGGTGCATTGTATTTTTTAAACCTTGGTGATCTTGATCAAATGATGAACAAAAAGAGATCAATGATTGATATTTAATTGAGGTGATGATCTGATGAATGATGAGCATTGAAATGTGTGTTGTGGTTTGTGATCAAATCATGCATGAAACCAAATGCGTTTTTTCCGGTTTGAAATTTTTTTGAAACCCAATTTTGAGGAAGATTCAAATGTAGTTGCAGCCGACTTGTTGAACACGATCTTTGTGGACAAACCCCTTCATATATGGGCTTTATAAATAATGATTCCTAGGTTGTTTTGGATGTGTGAAGGTGTGTGATATGTTTTGAGATTTCACAACCAAAAAGGGAGGAGAAGATCTGAGGCTCATAGGTTTTTCGAATGGTATAAAATGTAAGACCGAAGAATTTGATTTTCTAAGGGTGGCTGGGAGGTGCAAGTTCTAAGGAATTTATGAATTCATGTAGAATGTGAACTGGTATAAATTTATATGACAATAGAGATGAAGAAACATATTTTTATAGGTGAATACTTGAAGGAAAGAGGAATTATGATATTATTGGCATCTTGAGGAGATTGATGTCTCTTACAGGTGGGTGCCTACGAATATAATAGTTGTAGGTTGGAGCCTACAGGTAGTGCTGAGTCGGTGCTCAGCTAAGGGGATTAGTGTGTCATGTAAGTTGGTGCCTTCAAATATTGTTGTTGTAGGTTGGTTCCCATAGGACGTGTTGATTTGTTGTTGAGATAAGGAAATTGGTGTCTCCTGCAAGTTGGTACCTACTACCTACAGACATTGTTGCTGAGTTGGTGCTCAAGAGACGATATTGGTGTCTCTTGTAGGTTGGTGCCCGCAAGTAGTGTAAAAGTAGGTTGGTGCCTACATGATCTTATAAAATAATTGTTTTGTGGTTTCTCCCATTTAGGTTTCCATGTTAAATATATTTGTATTATGAATTTCATGGTTGTGTATTTATCATTAACTGCTACAGTTGGTAAAATAACATATTGATAAGTATTGTAAGGAAGTATTGTAAGAAAATAAAAGTAGTCTTATATCGATTCACCCTGCCTCTCAGTATAAGTAAGTGTTCTAACAATTGGTATTAGAGAAAGGTTCCTTCAGAACAATCTAACCAATGGAAGGTGAATTCTTGTAGCACACATGGATTGGATGCCATATCCCATGTTCAGTGAAACATAATTTGTATTCTGGAGCATAAAAATGAATACATATCTGAAGTTATTGGGTTATTATGTTTGGAAAGTATTTTTCACTGGTTACACACCCTCAAAAATGCCTCTAGCAGATGAAACTGCAAAGGATGCAAGTGAAAAAAAATGCAATAACCATGAATTTCATTTTGAGTGGCTTACTAGATTCAAACAAATCCAAAGTAAGATAGTGTACATCAACTAAATATATTTGTGAAGAGATATAATACCTTTATGCAAATCAATTATCCTTAAAAATGTTAAAATGGACAAGGATAGAAGGATACAAAACAAGTGAAAACTCATATAGTGAATGAGACACTGAAGAAGCCAACTTGGCTAGGAATCCCAAGAAAGGATTAGGAAAAAACAAAGGTAAGCCTCTTTTTAAATATTTTAATTGTGAAAAATTAGTACACTCTTTAGCTAAATTCCCTTATTTAAAAATTCGAAAGAACAATGAAAATGATGATTCGATATTCAGAAATTGCAAGAATGATAACACTGAGAAGAGAGCAAACCCCTACAGACAAATGAAGAACCTATATATCAATAAGTACAACAATTTCTCTGATGACAGTGACATGTCAATAGAAGATATTCTATTCATGGCTCTAAAATCACAATCTAAAGAATGAGAAGGAATCAATTTGAGAGAAGAAGAAAATTCTTATATTAAAGTGGAAGAGAATCTTGAAGCATAACTAATTTATTACTTAAAATAAATAGACAAACTCAACGAAAAGAATAGAAAGGTGAAAAAGGAATTGTAGAAATGTGAAGATGAGAAAATTGATCCTAAAGGAGAACTTACTTGTGATCAAAATGAAATCACAAAGCTCAGAAGGGAGAATATATTACTAAAGGAGGAGCTATCACAAAGCCTCAATGAAAAACAAAAAATAATTAAAGTTCAAATTGAAGAAGAAGAAGTAATAAATGAACTAATATAAAAATAGATAAAATAAAAGGATCAACATTGTGAGAAACTTGAAACAAAAAATACCTCTCTAAGAAAAGAATTAGAAGAGACAATTACCCAACTAAATACAAACTCAAAATTTGAAAAGAGTACTACAATTCTAGATAATATCCCCAGTTTTCGAAGGTCACCATTTATCAAGACATGTCTTGGTTATGATAGAAATCAAAAAACCCTTGAAGAAGATGCAATCCCTAAGTTAGCGGAAAAGAAAATTGAGGAGAAGCATGAAAGCTATGGAAATTTTCTTAAAAACTCTAATCATACTGAATACAAAAACAAGGAAATTATGACCAACAAAAGAATATTTTTTCACTCAAGAAATATAAGAACGAGTTTAGAAGAGATGCTCCATCAAGAAGACCCTTCACAACTAGGTATCAAGATATTTTTCTCAGTTATTTATTTTCTTGCAAAAAATATGGTCATAAGGAAATAGATTGTAGAGCTTATGGAAGAAATAATTATATGAGAAATAGAAGTAGAAACTCTCATAACAATTACAAGGATGATCATATGAACAACAAGACTATAATACTTCATGGGAATACTAATAGAAACTACAACCCATTTTCTCCCCTACATTACAAAGTTGAATGTTACAAATGCAATAACTATGGACACATAGAACAAGACTGTGGAAGCAACATGACAAAATTTTCTAGACAAGAATATACAAAACTATGGAAGAGAAAAAAAGAAAAGGAAAATAAGGAAGAATGTGAATTAGATTGGTATGCACAAAACAAAGAACAAAATACCACCACCAAACAAAAGAAAGACATTATAAAAGTTTGGAAGAGGAAATAACAAGAAGAAGAAAATACATCCATGCTAGTGTAGAATGCACTCCTAGCACAAAATGGATACTTAGGTCACATAACCAATGAACCAAAGTTTGTGAATGGTGTAACCAGGAAAATGATTTCATGTAGAGATGGGGTCATTTCTCTTGATTTCAATCAAATCAAGGTAGTAAGTCAACATATTGAAATTATATATGATGAGAACTTGAAAAGAGAGAAAAAAGAATATGATATTTCCAAATATAAGGAGACACTTTTGAAAAGGATAGCACATGTAGTAGAATACCATGAAGTTGACAGTGAAGTTTTTGTGAAGGAAAATGATATAGTCTTGAATGATGAGAGAAGAATGTTGATAAAATAAAGAATATAGTGAGTGCAACAAGTTCAAGAAATCTCATAAGCATATGACAAAGAGAGGCCTCAAGCATACAAAGCTAATCAACCAAATAAATAAGCCAACAAGCTTAAGAATCATCCATGGAGGTATGGTAAAGTGAGTTTCATAATTTGTTTCAATTGTAATAAAGTGGCATGTGACAAAGTAGAGTAAAAGAAGAAGGATCCCAAGAAACAATCCTATTCAAAGGAAAAAATGATGTATGAAGTTCAATAACTCAAAGAGGAGGATATTGAGAAAATGTTTTCCATAAGTCTAACAATATTACCATTCCAAGCAGATTATGAAGAGAAGTTCTTTCTCCAAATTGTGGATTGAGTTTTTTGCAAGGCTACTATGAGTAGACTACTGGAGAGAGGTTGAGATGCTTGAAATATACAAAAATAATGCCACCATAACTTAAAATACAATGGTTGAGAAATGGAGAAAACACAAATTTGAATTCATAGGATCTTGTTGAGATGTGAATGATGGATAACAAAATTGGAGTTGATAGTTGGAATGAGTGCATTTGACTAAATTACAACCATCCATTGAAATATGTCATTGATATACCTTATTGCAATAGCATGAATATATCAGAATGATAAAATATGCAGGAATTGTAGTCCAACAAACCATAGTGAATGCTAAGAAAGAACTTTGTCTAACATATTTTACAGTAATCATGAAGGAAGTAGTTTTGAGGAGTTACAATTTATCTATGTGCATGTTTTGACCAATAGACTCATGCAAATAATAAAAAATACTTTAATGTCACATTACACAAAAATTATGGAGGGTCCTATAGCTAAAAAGTTTCAAAGGAGATATTGTATATTGATGGGGTTTATGAACAACAATACAACATCTCTATACAAAGAAAGTGAAGAGGATGAAGCCCTTGATGAATTTGTTGTCAGAATTTGGAAATATTAGATATTGATGTTTATTTCATAAATGAATTAGTATGATGATAATCATAAATTAGAAGATCACTTAGAATCTATGAAGGCATACAACAAATTGAATAATCAAGGAACATTTAGATGTGATAAGTTGCAGATGGACAACAAAGAACAAAATGAAAGGCGAGATTCAAAACAATAAATAATTTATCATAGAAAAGTAAATCCATGACTCTTTTGTTTATTTATTTAAATTGATTGGAATACAAGGAAAATTGAGAGATAAAGAACAAGAATGTAATGAAAGCTTCATGGAGAAGCACAAGGTCAAGCGGAAATGCCGAAAGACAATAGTTTACTAGTTACAGAGAAGAAAATTAAGAGTATAGTGTAAAAGGGAGAATGTCCCTTCGCCACTGATGTCAAAGGGAGAAAGTAAAAAGAAAGGGGGATATTTGAAGAAATGAAAACTTGTAGGAAGAAGTAAAATTAGATGAGAGAAATAATGTGCAGACTAAAAGGAGTACCAAAATGAATAAATGTTGCCATCAATGACATTACCAAAATGACCAATTGTTTCCATCAATGAAAAATGGGGAGATTGTTTGAAATTGTGTTGTCATTAATGTCAAAGGTAGACATGACTATGAAAAACATGGATTTGATTGATGTCACTGGAAGGTGGAGATTGACTATTGTTAATGATAGGGGGGGACTATGATTTTCTCTGCAAATGAATGAGCCTTTGTGTATTCAGTTTTTGTTGAGGTTAAAAATATAGACCAAGGAAGTCGAACCAGATAGAAGAAGTAGAGAATTCCCTTGTGTGATGATGAGGATATGTGTAGCTTATGAAATAGCTCTAAGATTTTACCATGCAAGAATAAGACAACTAGAATGATTTTGAGCTGCACAAAGTTGAAGAAAATGGAGATTAGAAACTGGACGAGATGTCCCCCAAATATACAACGAGATTGAGGTTACAACAAAATCAACAAAAATAAATCTGAGAGCGAAGATGAATCTCAAGCATATGATAAATACATGAGAAATGAAGGTGTCGATGGCTCGGTTGACTTGATCAAATAAATAACGTAAAAATACAAATCTCACATGCACAAGGGAAATTGACTTTGATGAGTTTATAATGAAAAAATGAAAGCACATAGTTTGAATGTAAATGGTGAGCTACTGAACCCCATGAAAATAGTTACCTTTTGTCCATGGGGTCTGTTAGCACTCTGTAAATTTTGTCTGGCTGAATAGACAAACGATAGAGGTAACTGTTTCAACCTACTTTAGAGTTGGGCACTAGCCTGCTCAACTCAGAGAGGGATCTCTCGTGTCACTTGATGTTTATTTGGAAATCAGTGGCTAGATTTGGTTTTTTTGGGGGGGGTTTAATAAAGTTGTTGGCAAGGAAGGAGAGGAACACTTTGTGTTAAGAACCAAACATCAATATAGCATAGAAAAACCTTAGAAAAAGTACTCAATGCCTTGAAAAAGAGATAATTTCAGATAATAAGCCTCTTCGAGGGGGCAACCTCCTTTTACCCCATTTAAATGTTCAAGTACAAGATGATTCAAAATGAAAATGTCTCCTTGGTATATATAGGAGACTAGGAGGTATAATTACAACTAATGGCCTAAAGATGACATAAATAAAATAACATTACTAATATAATATGCCCCAATTAAGGGGTAATGAGCCAATATTAGGGCTTAACATGCCCCTCCCCTTGAGACAAGTGTTTTCCGCAACGCTTAAGTAACTCTAGATGCTTCTGTATAAAAGACTCATCTTCCCAAGTGGAATCTTTAGCCGGAAGTTTCCTCCATTTAATGAGATACTCTTAAATGGATCTATTCCTCAGCTGGCGAATTCTTGTGTCATTGATGGCTTCAGGATACAATATGATTTTTCCTTCCTCGTCAAGTTCTAGAAATATAGTTTGAACTGGGATCTTGTCACCTATATCCTTATTTAAGAATGAAACATGGAAAACTGGGTGTACTCGTGAAGATGCAGGCAACTCCAATTTGTATTCCATAGTACCAATCTTTTCCAACACCTTATAAGGTCCATAGTACTTTGGTGATAATTTATTATCCTTCTTGGCTTTCTTGAGGGGCATTTGTTTGTATGGTTGTAGTCTTAAAAACACCCAATCCCCTACTTCAAAACTTCTTTCACTGCGATGTTTATCTGCTTGTTGTTTCATGCGATTCTATGCCATGGTCAGGTTGTCCTTTAATATTTGGAGAATTTGTTGTTGATTCGCGATGTGATCTTCCACTAATTGAACCTTAGATTTTTATTTTAGAAAATAAGTGATGGAAGGAGGGTGGTATCCATAAAGTGCCATAAATGGTGTCATTTTTGTTGCAGTATGAAAGGAAGTGTTATACCACCATTCTGCCAAGGGTAACCATTTGAACCAT
>ML777005.1:2341062-2399996 GCA_009831015.1 Picea engelmannii
CTATGAATACATCAATCAAGTGCTCATCTGGAATATCAGTTACCTTTATATTCAATCTTTGGAAGTTCTCAATGTGCTCGGTAACAAAACCCTTTTGCTTGAGATTTATCAATTGGCTAAAGAAGGTATTGCTCCTTGTATCCACATAGTGTGATATCATTTCTTCCATGAAAATTGTCCAAGTGACGAGTGATTTGTGAGAACAAATCCATCGATACCAAACAAATTGATTAGGTTCTAAATATAAAGAAGCAATTCATACCTTTTGTGTATGTGGCACATTATGGAGATCAAATAATTGCTCCATCTGAAGTATCCATGTGATTGGGTCCTTGCCATCAAACTTCCTCATATCAATCTTAGGAACGTGGTTGGTCTTCAAACCAAAGTTGGAGTTTCTCCATTCTTGATTCACCTTCCTTGTGTCCTCATCATGAATTTCATGGGAAGCATTTTCACTTTCGGGTGTCTTCTCTGTTATGAAGTTTTTCAATACTTCCATGATCTTAGCTTCCATTGAATCCATCTTAGTATCCAACTTAGCTTCCATTGAATCCATCTTCTTTGGTAGTTGATTTATGTCCCTACGCATTTCTTCACCTTCATCAAGAGTCCTATTAGGATTTTCTGGAGGCTTATTTGGTGTAGAAGGTCCCTTTTTTGGTGGCATGTTGGCCAAGTATCACTTTTGAATCTTGATTTTGAGGCGGTTTTGCTAGACAATATTTATTATATTCTATCTCCCAAGTTTCAGCCCTTCTGGGTATGAAAATTTCTTTTAGGTAGTTCTCTGATATTTCTTCTCTGTAATGCCACAGGTCTGATCAAAATTGGATGTGCCAAGTGGAATTTATGGTAACTTTCTGACAACTTGCCAATTTTGGGCCTTTCCAGGAGATCTCACTTGTATAGCATGCCCCACACAAAATAATTGATATCAAATTCTGAAACTCGTACTCAAAATACTAAAGACTTCCCATGCTTCAATGAAACCAGTCCCACTCAATTTGGATACTCTAGCAAGAAGTTATGATTGTTTTACCCGGAACACCTTCTTGAGACTAGTCAATAAGACTAGTCAGATACCCTACCTTACAAAAGGTGTATCTACAAATTTAAGATGACCTAGAAGCTAAAATTTCTACCACAAATACCTTACTAATTTTTGTAAATGGCCTCTGGCGTTCAGGGTCTGAAATGTTACAGAAATATTTTTATAGCGAAAATTCCGCAATGACTCATTTTAGGATGATTTTAGAACCCTATATTTCATAGGATGTATCTCTGAAAGTATAAGGCCTCAGGAGATAAAGTTTGATCCCAACGTACCTTGATCCATCTAATAAATATTATCCAAGCCGTTCCTTCTGAAACATTGTAGAAAAAAAGTTATAGCGAAAATTCCATGGTGTCTCAGATGTAGCGGCGAAACCCCAATACCTTGAGCTCTGATACCATATGTTAAGAACAAAACATCAATATGGCATATAAAAACCTTAGAAAAAGTACTCAACGCCTTGAAAAAGAGATAATTTCAGATAATAAGCCTCTTCTAGGGGGCAACCTCCTTTTACCCCACTTAAATGTTCAAGTACAAGATGATTCAAAATGAAAATGTTTCCTTCCCCGGATGGGGTGTCAGAGCGGTCATCATGGCAAGAGGTGGACGAAGGTACCAACCACCATGGCATGGAGCCACATGATGGGCTTGTGCCACAGCCCACCACCCTCCCTGAAGTTTAAATTCCCTTTATGGCGATACGAAGGAGCATTTACGCAGTCCTTTCCCCTTCGCTGTGAATTTGAATGGTTTGTCTCACTATGTTTGTGATTCACTTCTGATCGTTGTCCATAGGGCTCATCCCTTCGCAGCATAGTCTTGTCTCTATTATTTTCCTCTGGAGTGAGGTAGTACCTGTCATACTCCTCCACCAGGAGGCTTTAGTTTCCTCTTCCAATCGCACTGGGCATCCAATGACTCGACCAAGGGGCAGACCGAGGCGGGGCTCTCCCTGGAAGCCTCGAAGGCCCTCAATCACTCCTCCTGACTTGACCTCCACTGATTCCTCCCCTCACCATCAGTCTGAGTCTAATCCTGTCTCATTGCAAGCTCCACAACTCAACTCCATGGCCATAATTCCACGAACGCCAATTTCACTCTTGCGGCTTTCTCAAGACCCCCCAGCGAATCCTCCTGACCCCATGCCATTCCTTGATCCTCTGGGAAACCAGGGCTACGACCCTTCTCTTCAAGGTGATCCTCAGAGGGCAGGACATCATTTCCCTGACTCCTTTGATAGGGCGCAATTCAGAGACCGCCTGTCTGTACTGCACGACCTGGTTTTTGAACTCAGGTAGGAGGTGGAGGATATTCATTTTCACCTATAGGCTACGGACGTAAATGTGGCGAGCTGTCTTCAAATTCTCTCATCCATGCATGAGGCTCTATCCTCAGATCCGGTCGAAACCATTCCAATGGAGGACCCCGCGGCCGCTAAGGGTGAAGATCGGAACATAGTGCAGAGTCCAACAAAAATAGACCGGGAGAAGGAAGAGTGAGAGGACGACATCGAGGGAGATGCGTGCAACGAGGAAGATGGAAAGAAATGGGTCGAAGAGGTGACATATATTGAGGAAGAGCCTTGGCCAGGAGACCTTCATGCCACGTGGTCCGGGTACCTGCTAGGTGTCTAAGTTTTTAGTGTTTGTCAAGTCCAATCAGTATCTAGGTCTTAGATGATAAACAGTTTGAATACTCTTTTTTACTAGTTTAACCTATGACTTGTTTGACTAGTGGGTTGGATGGGTTGGATGGACTGGTTTCCCCATGGCTGGGGCAGTCCTGTAACTGCAGCTCGGTCATATTTGTATTTTTCTACTCTGCTTCGGCTTTGGAAGGCTCTTAATATACATACACTTCTTATTTACAAAAAAAAATAAAAATGAAAATGTCTCCTTGGTATATATAGGAGACTAGGAGGTATAATTACAACTAATGGCCTAAATCCGACATAAATAAAATAACGTTACTAATATAATATGCCCCAATTAAGGGGTAATGAGCCAATATTAGGGTTTAACACTTTGGGCTATGGAGTCAAAATTATGAAATTGAATGAAAACATTGACTAGCATGTAGAACTCTCCAGAGGATAAAGGCTAAATGAGGCAATGACTCTGAGTTATAACTTGAGAGTAATTAGAGTAGTAAGAGGAAAGATAAACAAGTAACTACATTAGCGCATTGCGAAAATGAATTATGAATTAACTAAGAAGAAACATACACAGTTTAAATTTCTTAAGCTAAGAGCATCAAATGATGAATTATGGGCCTTTAACTCTCCAATTTAAACAGAAGAAAAATGTATATGGCATAAAACATCATAGGAAACACTTACAATGAGGGAAGACAAATCTCATATCACCACCATTAGAATCTTTTCATCGAGACTTCAAAGTTGTTGCATATGTATTCAATTCATCCCCAAAAAATTACAATGAAGTTTAGAACAACCAGAACTGTTCCCTTGCACTTCTTCCCACCATTAATACACTCGGAACCTATAATACTTATAAAATTTGAGTTCCTTCAATGTGCAACTAGTTACAATAACTGAAATGAAACATTACAGCTTCTACAATGATTACAAATGACATTTTTTAGAAAAAAATGTTTCATGATCCCTACAAATTCCTCTCACGCTCCAACTCCTTCCTCTAGCACGTTCTCTTTGAAATGTCACTTATACTCTTTCAAATCTAATTCATTTATCCACATTCTCATTAAACATTTGGGAATAATATGTTTGAATAAAAATAATTACCAAATATTTTCTATCTTGTAGAATTAAATTTCCATAATTTAATTCATGCCTATGGTCTTTAAAACCATTTATTGTTTGGCCCAATTCACCATTTCACTGTAAAAAACATTTATTGTTACTATTTCCCTGTGGAAAACATTTATTGTGTAATGTTTTTCGAATTTACCATTTCACTGTGAAAAAACATTTACTGTGTGTTTTCTCCAGTTTATCATCTTTGGTTAAATACCTTTTATTTTTGTAAATCTTTGGATAAAGAATTATCAAGTCTTCATTCACATGCATCTTCTCATTTAAATCTTTTGCATGGAAATAAACATTAATTTCTTTAATTTGTAAAACTTAAATGTTACCTCTGTAAAACCTTTTCACCATGAGGAGGAATTTCATTTATTAGAAATTCCATATTTGTTGTTGAAATGCACTCCTGGAAAAATGTCGCACATTAAACATATGATAAATGGTGCATTTATTACATTGGGATTGGGCTGGAGTGTTTTAATCCAAACTTTGTTTACCTCCGATGTGCTCCACGTAAAAACATGTGTCCACGAAAGAAACCGCAGTAGTTTTCCCCCACCCGCCTTCACATAATTAACCTCCTCTCTACTTCAATCCTCGATATGTATGTGCACTGTCCATCCAACCTTTGACTTTTACACATTATAAATTGAGATTCGTGCCCATGATTTGACGTGATTCCATAAATTAAATATTGGATTAAATATTAATATAAATATTTTATTATAAAAATATTTATATTAATAATAATAAACCCTTTTTCTATTTTCTAAGGACTTTTGTCTTATGGGGCTTAACACATGACTTTGTGGATAGGATGAGGGTACTTAATAAAAGGAATATTTTTTATTTTCAACGGGAATATGAAAATAAGGGTAAAAATGAATGAAGTGGTGAAACTAAGGGATTTAGATAAGCGTTAAGGCTAGGTATAGGTTTGGGATATTCGCCAAATTTTTTACTCATGGAGGACATGACTATTTTGCATGATCAGTTGAGTGAAGGATTTAGGTGATGGGAGCTTGATGGAGTTGGTGAAAAAAAATGAAAATATGAGTGGAAAAATAGCACAAGGGAAAGACGCTTTGGGAAAAATTAATACAAATTAGCAGGTGATAACATAGGCTACAATTGGGGATGCTATCTTCCCTGTGAGGTAGAAAAGAACAATAGACCACACGCCTGATCCATTTGGTCGCTCCCAAAACATGTGTGTGTACCCTTCTCTGACCTCTCACTAGTGTCTACTAAAAACCAAACTCTGCACACTTCTCTCAATTGGATACTGAACACTGAATACACTGCTAAAATCTAACTGTACACACTACTGGAAATGCAAAATAAAAAAAAATTGACCAACAATATTATTTCCATACTCCTATCTCATCTAAAATTGTTGAAATGAATACTCAATCAAGTGTTGTTAAAGTGCCAATGCAACCAATCAAGCAATTAGCTTCTCGATTTTTCTCCGATCACATCTTTCTTAAGCAAGAAGACAAATGTAAAAGATGGCAGCTAAAAACACAAGTTGAATCCAAAACCTGAACTTATAAATGGAACAAACCCCTCCTTCATTGATGACTATAATAGGATGGCCACAGAATCTTGAAAACCATGAAAAAACATTTCTTCTTGATGAGCAAAAACAGAAAGACAAGCTTCTTTCATAAGTGTTTGTTGTTCTTTCTTTATTTCTTCTCTTTTAAGAATATTTTCAAATGAAATCGCAGCAATAGGTTTGGCTCCTCTTCCATGCATATCAAAAAAAACATTCATACATTCTTGAACATCTTCAAATGTGACAACCATATTGTGTGCATCCTCTTATTCATCAAATAATTTCGATTTGGTTTTATTAAACTTCAGGAAATTTGCTTGAGGACTGTCATTTTGACTTTCAAATGAATGACTGGAAATAAATTCTTGTTCATAACCTTCTTGTAAACGTGAAAAGATAACATCATGAACTATTTCACGGTCTAGAGTTCCCATGGATGTATTTTCAAAACCATGATTTTATAATGAATCAAATAAAACAATTGGCTCTTCATTATCTTTTTGTATTTCTGATTGGAAAGTGGCATACACTGTTTTGTTTCTTTCCTGAAACTCTATGTCATTTGTTTGTTCATTGCTTGAAGTTTCCATAGATGCAGTTTCAGAATCCACATCCATGTCTAGGCCACTTAGAATTTGAACAACCAAATCATTCATAGGGGAAGAAAGAAAACTTTGAAACACTTTGTCTTGTTGGAAATCTCGTTGAATGTCTTCATCAAGTTCAAGAGAAGGAAAATGAATCTTAGAAACAATTTCTTGATCAACTACACCTTCAAACAAAGGAGGGGATACTATTTGTTGTTGGGATGAATATTCATAAAGGGTTTCTATGATTTCATCATTCATACACCCTTCATCACCAAAAACATATTCAAGGTACTTGATGAAATTTTCACAAAACTCACAACAATCTTCAAAAACCAAGAATAAAGGATTAGATTGTCCATAATGCTTAAAGAATGTTATATGGAAATCTTTAAGAGAGTATAAGTTGCCTGGTTTTAAACCTTCATACCATAATCTTGCTTTCCCCTCTAAAGTAGCCATAAACATTTTCATCAAACAATCCTCATGGCATTCAACCCCTGGCTTACATATGTGCATATGAAATCTAATAAAGTGTAAGGCAACATCATTTCCTTTCTCATCTTCGAATTTAGGAAAATATTTTTGCCAATCTATGTGAGGAATATGATTTGGAAAGCCAGGAATATGAGAGCAATTCATTGGAGCATACCTTACAGATATTGAACTCATCTTCGGACAGTGGAGTCACTAATGATGTTTTGGAAGATGGATTTTGCATTGAAAGTGGAGTCACCAGTGAAAATTTAAATTTCTAGATTCTTCTACCAGTGGAATCACCTTCAAACTAATTTTTTGATGTGTGGATTCGTCAGAACAGGAATACAGCCAATATGTGCCTAAGTTTCTGTTGCTCTCAGACCTTAGAAATCAACCATGTCGTTCTTTCCTAGGGGAAATTTTTCAATTTCGTCCACGACAACGGCACCAAAATATTAGCACTCTGTAAATTTTGTCTGGCTCAATAGACAAATGAAAAAGGTAACTGTTTCAACCTACTTTAGAGCTGGGCACTAGCCTGGGCAACGCAGAGAGGGCTCTCTCGTGTCACTTGATGTTTCTTTGGAAATCGATGGCTAGATTTGGTTTGTTTTGGGGGTTTTTAATAAAGTTGTTGGCAAGGAAGGGGAGGAAGACTTTGGGCTATGGAGTCAAAATTTTGAAATTGAATGAAAACATTGGCTAGCCTATAGAACTCTCCAGAGGAAAAATGATAAATGAGGCAATGAATCTGAGTTATAACTTGAATTTAATTAGAGTGGTAAGAGGAAAGAGAAACAGATAACTGCATCAGAGCATTGCGAAAATGAAGTCTGAATTAGCTAAGAAGAAACATACACAGTTGTTACCCATGATTTTGGTCAATATTGATGGTGTATTGATGATGGTGTACTCAGGCTCCTCATAAGAACTTTCTCCTGAGAAAAGTGACTTTTATCTCTTCCCAGAAAGCTTAATTTTGAAGAGAGTTCGTAGGTTTCTAATATCCTAGGGTGCGAGAATGACCCATTCTCGCAGGCTGCCTTCAGGTAGGGTGCGAACTTCTCACACTGTGCTACATAGCTAGGGTGCGAACTTGCTCTCAAGCTTGGAAAAAGATGAAGTCTAGATGGTTCTAGAAGGGAATCTTCTAGAAGAATGGGTTGGCATTTGCATGGTTATCCTTTTACTGGTTTCCCTGATATTGTGGGATCATTCTTATCCAAGTAACCATCTCATCCTCTCTTATATATTGATGGAATTCTCATGGAAAAGGTTAAGCAAGATTCATTGGAGAATTGGTGAAAGAATTGTGCGAAGGACCTAGCTTGAACAGGAGGTTGGAGACTCAAGCAAGTCTATCAAGAGGAATTGGATCTTCTTCATACAAGGATCGAGCAAGTGTGTGTGTTGGAGCCAAGAGCCACCGAAAGGAAGCTTACAACATCAAGGTGATCAGGTTGTATCTTCTACTTTCTATTAATATGATACAACGGCATGTCCTTTTCCCATAAAGTCATTCTCACTTTATTGTGTAATTCCTTGATCATACACATAGGCTGACAGTTGAATATATTTTGCAATCTTCGCTTTGGTTGGTTTGTGTTTTCTTGGTCTTGACCTCACGAGAGCACCGGAGCGAAGCGGGAGCAACAAAGACCCTAGGAAACGATACAAAGGTATGTTACTTGTTCCTCCCTACTAGTTAATTCAATGGTCAAAACTTAGGGAAAGAGTCATGTCCTGTCCTATTTTGTTCTAGATCCAGGTGGATCTTTAGGGAGATCTGTTAGTGTCCACACCTACCGATTAGTCTGATAACAACAATTTAAATTGCATAAGCCAAGAGAATCAAATGATGAATTATGGGCCTTCAACTCTCCATTTTAAATAGAAGAAAAATGTATATGGCATAAAATATCACAGGAAACACATACAATGAGGGAAGACAAATCTCATATCACCACCATTAGAATCTTTTCATAGAGACTTCAAAGTTGCTGCATATGTATTCAATTCAGCCCCAGAAAATTACAATGAAGTTCAGAACAACCAAAATTGTGCCCTTGCACTTTTTCCCACCATTAATACACTCAGAACCTCTAATACTTATACAATTCAAGTTCCTTTGGTGTGCAACTAGTTACAATAACTGAAATGAAACATTAGAGCTTCTACAATGATTACAAATGACATTTTTCAAAAAAAATGTTTCATGATCCCTACAGATTCCTTTGATTCTCCAACTCCTTCCTCTGCCATGTTCTCTTTGAAATGTCACTTATACTCTTTCAAATCTAATTCATTTATACATATTCTCATTAAACATTTGGGAATAATATGTTTGAATAAAAATATTTCCCAAATATTTTCTATCCTGTAGAATTAAATTTCCATAATTTAATTCATGCCCGTGGTCTTTAAAACCATTTATTGTTTGGACCAATTCACCATTTCACTGTAAAAAACATTTACTGTGTAATGTTTTTCCAATTTACCATTTCACTATGAAAAAACATTTACTGTGTGTTTTTTCCAGTTTACCGTCTTTCGTAAAATACCTTTTATCTTCTTTTTACTTCTGTAAATATTTGGATAAAGAATTATCCAAGTCTTTGTTCACATCCATCTTCCCATTTAAATCTTTTTTATGGAAATAAACATTAATTTCTTTAATTTGTAAAACTTAAATCTTACCTCTGTAAAACCTTTTCACTATGACGAGGAATTTCATTTATTAGAAATTCCATATTTGTTGTCCATATTTGTTGTTGAAATGCACTCCTGGAAAAATGTTGCACATTAAGCATATGATAAATGGTGCATTTATTACATCGGGCTTGGGCTAGAGTGGTTTAATCCAAACTACTTTTACCTCCGATGTGCTCAACATAAAAACACGTGTCCACGAAAGAAACCACAATAGTTTTCCCCGACCCACCTTCACATAATTAACCTCCTCGCTACTTCAATCCCTGATATGTATGTGCACCCTCCATCCAACTTTCGAATTTTCCACATTATAAATTGAGATTCGTGCCCATGATTTGACGTGATTCCATAAATTAAATATTGGATTAAATATTAATATAAATATTTTAATATAAAAATATTTATATTAATAATAATAAACCCTTTTTCTATTTTCTATGGACTTTGGGCTTATGAGGCTTAACACATGACTTTGTGGATAGGATGAGGGTACTTAATAAAAGGAATATTTTTTATTTTCAACAGGAATATGAAAATAAGGGTAAAAATGAATGAAGTGGTGAAACTAAGGGATTTATATAAGCGTTAAGGCTAGGTATAGGTTTGGGATATTCGCCAATATTTTGACTCATGGAGGACATGACTATTTTGCACGATCAGTTGAGTGAAGGATTTAGGTGATGGGAGCTTGACGAAGCTGGTGAAAAAATTTTAAAATCTGAGAGGAAAAATAGCACAAGGGAAAGACGCTTTGGGAAACATTAATACAAATTAGTAGGTGATAACAGGGCCCATCATATCGAATACTAGGAGATCGAAGTGTTAGAGCAATGGAAAAAATTGCAGAGGCCTAGTGGTGTGATACCTTGGTGATATGGTATCGGTATAATAAATATCAGAAGAATGGAATGTCACTGCAATGTTGAAGATTCGGTGAGTTGATAGGCTGATGCTCCAGTGGGATAGCTCAAGTGCCAAGTCAGATATATGTTGAGGCCAAGTCATCCACCACACAATAAACAATGTCAATATAGAGAGCCACGTGGAAGCCACCTCATCTACCAAGTCACATCGCTATATCGAATATTGGATGGATGACCAAATGTGAAGTGGAAAATTTTCCAGGGGTCCAATGGACCGATTGCACAGTATCAAGGTTTCATTTCGTATATTGGGAGATTGAGAAAGTGAGTGTATGAATAGTGTTGAAGTTTTGATGGCCTGGTAGGCCGATCTCCCAAAGGGCCATCTCAAATACCACATCATAACCAAGTATGAAACTAGGATAGTTCCATGTGTCAAGTGTTGAGTCAACATGTCATACAAACAAGAGCTAAACAAAATGATGATGTCATAACCATGAAAATTCCATAATAGTGCCACGATAGATGCCACATCATCCAATACACATGGAAAATAATACATATAGAATACCATGTCAGCAATATATCATATCAGATATTGGAGAATTGGAGAAGATTTGTAGTGTTGAAGTCCTGAGCACCTGGTGTAGGGTGGGTTAGTGGCCACATCAGAAGCCACGATGGAATCCATGACAAAGCCACATCATCCAGTCACACAAAAGGATTTCACATGGATATTGATTCATGTGTTAGGTCATATCACATACCAAAAGAGTGATGGATCAGTGCAATGTTGAAGTCTCGGGGAGGGGGGGGGATGGGACAATACCCCGAGGACTCAGTGAGATGAAAAGACAGTGGCCCAGTGCCTCTATAGTGGGGTCCATGATATTAGTATATCAGATATCAGGATGTATGTGAAGACACGTGGTTGAAGGCCCAGGGGCCTAGTAGACCTAATGGTCCCAATATCAAGGGAAAGAGATCGATGGTCAAGATTTTATCTAAGGTTTGATACGATAGTGGCTATGCGATGGGGTTGTGTTGAGTGATGCGGTGAACATATCGATGACTACAATTGAATGAAGGAACTGATATGATGGTGGTTGAGCATTGAGGGGTGCGATGAATGTTTCAAGCCCCGATGGTTCCAATCAAATGGTGAACATAATGAGATCAACAATCGAGATTTAATTTAGGTGATGATACAATGGATGATGAGCATTGAATCTTATGTTGTGGTCTATAAGTGAATCGTGCATGAAACCAAAAGGGTTTTTGTTGGTTTCAGAGGATTTTGAAACCCAATTTTGAGGAATATTCAAATGCAGTTGTAGTTGACCTGTTGAACACGATATTTATGGACAAACCCCTTGGTATATGGGCTCTATAAATAACGATGCCTATATTTTTTTTGATGTGTGAAGGTGTGTGATATTTTCTAAGATTGCATAACCAAAAATGGAAGAGAATATCTTAGGCTCAGAGGTTTTTGGAATGGTAGAAAATGTAAGAGAAAATAATATGATTTTATAAGGATGGTTGGGAGGTGCAAGGTATAAGGAATTTATGAATTCATGTAGAATGTGAACTGGTGGAAAGTTCTGTGAGAAGAGAGATAGAGAAAAATATTTGTACAGGTGAAGACTTGAAGGAAAGAGGCATTCTAATATTATTGGCATCTTGAGGAGATAGGTGTCTCATGTATATGGGTACCTATGAATATAGTAGTTGTAAGTTGGAGCCTACAAGTAGTGATGATTTAGTTCTCAAATAAGGGGATTGGTGTCTCCCACAGGTTGGTGCCTACAAATATTGTTGTTGTAGGTTGGTGCCAATAGGAAGTGTTGTGTTGGTGTTGAGCTAAGGATATTGGTTTCTCCTACAGGTTGGTACTTGTAGAAATTTTTTTTGAGTCAGTGATCATGAGAGGAGATTGGTGTCTCCCGCAGGTTGGTTCTTGCAGGTAGTGTAAAAGTAGGTTGGTGCCTACATGATAATATAAAAGAATTGTTTTTTGGTTGTCTCCCATTTGGGTTTCGATGTTAAGTCTATGTGTGATATGAATTGTATGGTTGTATATTTATCATTAACTGCTATAGTTGGTAAAATAACATATTGATAAATATTGTAAGGAAAAATTGTAAGAAAAGTAAAAGTAGTCGTATATTGATTCACTCCCCCTCTTAGTATAAGTACATGTGATAACAATATTCCCTATGATTAATACCCTTTGAAGAATGGAGTAAAAATAAAATAAGTGGTTAGGGAATGTAGGAAAACCTTTGAATTCATCTTCATCATCAAAATAAACTAAGAAAATAACAAATGGGTTAGGTGTATTGTATCATATTTTTAATACCTAGACATAGCCTCATTTTATGTGTAAAACCCCTTATTAATCTCTAGATATTGAATTATTACACTTATAATATTATAATTGTATGTCACCTAGAACCGTTCATGGTTCCCTTTCATTATAAGTGTACCCTTTGTCTCATATATATATAGATAGATAGATAGATAGATAGATACCAAGGAGACCTAGTCTTAGGACTAGCTTATCACATCCCATATTGTATTATGAATTGGATATATTGTAAAAGGAGTCTCCCCCTTGAAGTGGACCATAGAAATCATTGAATGTTTATCATTTCTAATGCATTGGATCATAACATTTGGTATCATAACATCGGTGTGTTACCTTGTGTGAGAAGATCGTGCATGAAGCCAAGGGGTTTTGTGTTTGTTTCAAAGGATTTTGAAACCCAATTTTGAGCAATATTCAAATGCATTTGGAGCTGACATGTTGAACATGATATTTATGGACAAACCACTTGGTATATGGGCTCTATAAATAACGATTCCCTGATTGTTTTGGATGTGTGAATGTCTGTGACATGTTCTGATATTGCATAACCAAAAATGGAAGAGAAGCTCTGAGGCTCAAAGGTTTTTTGAATGGTAAAAGATGTAAGAGAGAAGAATTTGATTTTCTAAGGGTGGCTTAGAGGTGCAAGTTCTAAGGAATTTTTGAATTCATGTAGAATTTGAACCAACGGAAAGTTTTGTGACAACAAAGACGAAGCAATAGATCTGTACTGGTGAAGAGTTCAAGGAAAGAGGCATTCTGATACTATTGGAAGATTGAGGAGATCATTGTCTCTTGCAGGTGGGTGCGTGCAAATATAATAGTTGTAGGTTGGATTCTACATGAAGTGTTGAGTTGGTGCTTAGATAAGGAGATTGGTGTCTCTTGCAGGGTATTTCCTGCAAATATTAGTATTGTAGGTTGGTGCCCACAGGTAGTGATGAGTTGGTTCTTGGCTAAGAAGATTGGTGTCTCGTGTAGGTTGGTACCTACAGACATTGTTGTTGATTTGGTGCTTGGCTAAGGAGATTTGTGTCTCCTGCAGGTTGGTACCTGCAGACATTGTTGTTGATTTGGTCCTCAAGAGAGGATATTGGCGTCTCCTACAGGTTGGTTCCTGAAAGAAGTGTAAAAGTAGGATGGTTCCTACATGATCATATAAATAATTATTTTATGGTTTTCTTCCATTTGGGTTTCCATGTTAAATATCTTTGTATTATGAATTGAATCGTTGTGTATTTACCATTAACTTCTACAGTTGGTAAAATAACATATTGATAAATATTGTAAGAAAATAAAAAGCAGTCTTATATTGATTCACCCCCCCTCTAAGTATAAGTAAGTGTGCTAACAATATTCCCCATTATTAATACCCTTTTAAGAATGGAGTAAAACTAAAATAAATGGTTAGAGAATGTAGGAAAACATTTGAATTCATCTTCAGAATCAAAATAAACTAAGAAAACAACAAATGGGTTAGGTGTATTGTATCATATCTTAAGACCTAGAAAAAGCCTCATTTTATGTGTAAAAACCATTATTAAGCTCTAGATATTGAATTGTTACATTTATAGTATCAATTTGTATATTGGCGAGAACCCTTCACAACACCCTTTCATTATAATTCAACCCTTTGTCTCCTATATATATATATAAACACCAAGGAGACCTAGTTTTAGGATCATCTTATCACATCTCATATTGTATTTTGAATTGGATATATTGTAAAAGGAGTTTCCCCCCTCAAAGTGGACTATATTCATTGAATTTGTATCATTTCTAAGGTATTGGATCATAACATTTGGAATTAGAGCATCGATCCCAGGGTTTTGCTTCTTCAAGCGAGTCATCTTGGAATTTTTTCTATAATTGTTTTTCGATATTCTTTAGACAATGAAACTTCGAGGTTATTTGGAAGACATTTGAAGGTACCTGTGATTCAAATTTCATCATCTGGGTATTAAAATTTTGGATATATACCCTATGGAAGATAGGGTTATTTGACTATTCCTATAACTAGTCTCAAACATGTGTTCTAGGTAAAATAGTCATATATTCTACACCGAGGATCCAAATTCTATAAGACCAGTTGAATTTGAAATAGGACCATCCATATTATTTATGGTACAATTTTTAAAATCAGGTATTAAATTGTGACACGTGGAATTTTGTACAAGTCCGCTCTCCCGAAAAGGACAAATATCAACAAGGTTTGGAAAAGTTACCCTAACTTTCACTTGGAACATACAATTTTGGTCATACATAAGGCATTGTAGCGAAGAGATTTCAAAGTACTGGATGCCAAAATTTTAGAACCAAAAGGGAGTAAATTTCAAAAATACATCAGAAGGAAGCTCGACAATAAGGACAAACTCCAAATTAAAGGCTTGAAAGGTATGCAACTTACAATTGGAATAAATTTTTATTGCAAGTTTTGTTTTTGGTGATTCTAAATTTGCAATAAAGAGGAAAAAGAGGAGAATTATTATTTTTCCACAAGGATCCAAAGGATCCTCCAAAATTTACTTCACTAGCTAAACCTCCAGAGAGCTCAACCATGACTCGAGATTAAATCAAAGAGATTTATCACTAGATAGAAAAGAGGATCACTAAAAATAGGGAACACATGGAACATAACATGGATGAAACTATCAAACTAAATATGGATGAAATGGAAAATAATATGGATAAGAAGATTAATGAAAAAAGTGCACATATGGAAAATAAGATGGATGAGATGAAAAATAAGATGGATGAAAATAAAGAAGAAATACAAAAATCCATGAAGGAATTGCAAAATTCCTTGTCTTCCATGATCTTTCATAAATATTCATACTCTATGAGAGACTCTCTAAAGAATATTTAAAAATGGAAGGAAATAAAAAAAAATAAAGGTAGTATTCTGGTTGAATAACCTGTCGATAAAAATAATTTTTCTAGTGAATTTAACTCTAATAGTGGAGTTAATTATGGTGGGGGTCACTTTCCCAAGATTCAATTAAATAATTTTTATGGAACAAAGATATTTACCTGAGTGAACCAAATAAGAAAATATTTTGAACTACATAATATTATGGATGATAAGAAAAGGATTCACATAGAAAACTTGAACTTTGAGATAAAACCTTATCAATGGTATCAATGGGTATTTAAAAGGAACCCCCCTCTTTATCATTATACTTGAGTTTTATTAACAAGAGACTTAGAAGCACAATATGGGAAAGTGTGGGAACACGACTACTTTAGTCAATTGACAAGAATCAAGCACTTAGGTGATATTGAATATAATTCAGAATTCTAGGTATTGGCTACAAGGATGGATGGAATAAGTGATGGACATTTGTTGGAAGCTTACATGGGTGGATTAAAACAAGACATTAAAAATGATATTTTCTTAATACATCCTACAAATATTATGGAAGATATACAATGTGCTCATCATATTCAAGACAAAAATAAGTATACACACAAGTCTACCATTGGAGCATACACAAGAAGAAAATATCATTTCAGGGTTCATAAGACAACCGTACCTCAACCGAAAAGGTTGAAACCTCAACAAATAGATGAAAGAAGAGAAAACAGACTATTTTTCAATTGTGATAGCAAGTACAGTAAGGGGCCTAAATTCAATGAGAATAAATTATTATACATAGACTGTGAAGAGGAATAATATCATGAATTGAAACTGCCACAATATCTAGATCTATAAGAGACTACTCCAACAATATATTGGCATGCATTGGCTGAAATAAATACTCCACAAAACCTCAATATAAAAGGATACATCAAAAACAAAAAGGCAACAATATTGATTGATTCTAGTAGTACCCATAATTTCATCAATTACAAACTAGCAAAAGATCTCAAATGCTTTGTATATCCCGCACCAGCGTTTCAAGTAATGATTTCATATGGAGGTACCATAAAATTTCTAGGTAAATTCCATAGTATTAAGCTCAACACGGGGGAGTATTTTATAAATGGCCCCACTATTTCCATCCAAATGGGGGGTGTTGATGTTGTATTAGGGGTCCAATGGTTACAATCATTGGGAACAATGACTCTTAATTTTCAAGATATTTTCATGAGGTTTTCCTCAAATGGAAAGGAAATTGAGTGTAGAGGTATCCAAGGGAAACCCTCTAAAGTGATAATCTCTAATAACATGAAAAAATTACTCGAAAAGGGACACTAGGGTGTAGTTTCACAATAGTGCTCACTTGATGTTCAAAGATCTATATCCTCTACTCAATTAAACCTCCAAATAGTTATCAACAATAATTCCAAGGTATTTCGTGAAATGAGTAAGGGTATTCAACCTGCTCAAGATCATGACAATGCTATTAATTTGCAACCAAGAGGTTTACCACCTAACATTAGTCCTTATAGGTATCCATATGATAGATTAGAGTGAGAATGAGTGCATGATCCAGGAAATGTTAGAGCCCAACATCATTTAACCTAGACAAAGTTATTTATCTTCACCATTGGTGATGGTTACAAAAAAGGATGGTTTATGGTGTATATGTCCATATTATAGACAAATCAACACAATTACCATCAAAGATAAGTTTCCTATTCCTATCATTGATGAATTATTAGATGAATTGCATGGAGAGAAATTATTTACTAAGTTGGATCTTTGTTTGGGATATCATCAAATCAGAAAGAGGCAGGAATACATTCCTAAAACATGTTTTAGAACAAATTAAGGTTATTATGAGTTTTTGGTTATGCCATGTGTACTTGCTAATGCACCTTCTACATTTCAAAGCTTGATGAATTCTATTTTCAATCCCTTCCTTAGAAAATTTGTGTTAGCATTTTTTGATGACATACTAATCTACAACAAATGTTGGGAAGAGCATGTACAACATGTTGACAGAGTATTGCAACTATTGGAAGAGAAAAAACTTTATGCAAATCCTTCCAAGTGTTCCTTTGGGGTTCAAGAAGTGTAATATTTGGGTCATATTGTATCTCATGAAGGTGTAAAAGTGGACCCTAACGAGATTAAATATATGAGAGAATGGTCAATTCCCAAAGCCTTGAAGAAACTTAGAGGATTCATAGTGTTAACATGATATTATCACAAGTTTGTCAAGAATTATGGTCAAATAGTAGCACCTCTAACAATGTTATTAAATGAGGAAGAATTTTCTTGGACCGAAGAAGCAACCAAAGCTTTTGAGAAACGTAAGGAGGCTATGACTACTATTCCCATCCTGGGCACAATAGAATTTAGAAAAAATAAATATTATAGAGTGTGATGCCTCGAGCCATGGAATTGGTGCAATTTTAATGCAAGAATGAAGGCCATTTGCCTTAAGAAGTAGCCAACTTGAAGTAAAAAACTTAGTCAAGCACATTTATGAAAAAGAAATGTTGGGCATACAAAATGCAGTTAAGAAATGTCGTCCTTACCTAATAGGAATATACTTCAAAGTAAAAACATATCATCATAGTTTGAAATACTTCTTGGAGAAAGGATTATCTACAGAAGAGCAACAAAAATAGGTTACAAAGATTCTAGGCTATAACTTTGAAATTATCTACAAAAAAGGAAAAACCAATGTTGTGGCAGATGACCTTTCAAGGAAATAAGAAGAAACAAATATTTCACCATTTGTTATTTCTATTACACAATCTGATTGGGTGGAAAAATAAAAGATACAACGTAAGCAAGATCAAGAGGTACAAAAGATCACTGAACAACTACATGAGGACCCCATTTCATTAGATAATTTTGTATGGAAGAATGATTTGCTATGGTATATCATGATTGCCTATATTTATGTGAGAATTACAAATTCAAATAGAAGGTTCTTATGGAATTGCACACTTCTCCTATAGGAGGACATTCAAGATTCTTGAAAACATACCACGGGATCAAGAAGGATTTTTTCTTGGAGGGTCTTAAAATTGATGTTCATAATGTTTTTTTTGAATCTTTAGTCTGCTAACAGAATAAAGGAGAAACAATCAATATTCCAGGTCTCTTACAACCATTAGCTATACCAAGTAAACGTTGCGAAGAAGTTTCAATGGATTTTATTACAGGTTACCCAAATCCAAAGGAAATATTGTCATCATGATAGTAGTGGATCAACTGACAAAGGATGCGGCCCAATTTTTCTCTCTTTATCATCATTTTAAAGGAAGTAAAATAGCCACAACATTCATGGAAATAGTTCAAAAGCTACATGGAGTCCCCAAGATTATTGTAAGTGATAGAGATCCAATTTTCACTAGAAATTTTTGGACTAAATTATTTTCTTGTTTGGGTACTCAATTGGCTCATAGCTCATCCTAGAACTTGTGGGTATATTTATATGTAATAAATTATGGCCATCAAATCATCAATCTATGGGCTCATAATCTTGTCAGATGAAAGAAAAGTATATGTAGGACCAGAGCCTACTCTAATGGGAAATATATGATTGTATTGGGCCGATAGTAGCAAGGATTCTCCAAGAGCACAAATCACATTATTTCACCCACTCTAATGGTCAAGTGTTCAAGGGATTCAAAAGAGGAGTTTCACTCATAAATCATGGCCTTCAGTGGTAAAATGTAAATAACATGTAATCAAATCTTGAAATACATAAGAAATAATTGAAACACATACAAGGAATTCATATCTATGGCTAAACTAGATAACTAAGAACCAATGGAAATAACACAGTGCATGTTAGATAATGGGGGCCCTACAAAAACTAGCACATGTTGTGAGAACATTTGACACTAAAAGGCAACGGGAAAAATTGGAACCAATTCCTCCAAATCTAAACTGTCAATCATGGGTATATTTACAAAATATTGTCTTTGTGTTTTTTTGGTGGATCTTGGTTGAATAAAAACTTAATATATGATTACATGTGATCCATTTACCACAAAACTATATGAGAGTAGGCTTGCTTTTCTTCATTTTCTAATGGGTCACTCTGTTTGGAGGCATAGTTTGAAAACAGTCGCAACAAGAAATATCCCTCTAAAAGAGACACACATATCTACCAATCCATTCACATTTTGGATAAACCGCTTGTAATTCATCCAACTGGGGATGTTGTGGTCAAAACCCATGTCACGGATTTTCTAAATTCTTATTCACTACTCCATAAATTGTGTCTGAAGTTCATTACTCAATTTTTCCTGGAACAAGTTGTTTAAATTGAAATCATGAATTGGATACCTATGGAATAATCATAGGTATGAATTAAGAAACATAGATCCATGTCATCATCCCTAGGAACAAATCCTACTCTTCATATTTTTCCTTGGAGCTATGTTGATATTCTAACTTCAAAGGTTTCATATAAGCTACATGAACCATGATGGGAAAACCATCATCAGTAACACTGTTGTAATCTAGGAAAAAGTATGGAATGTTACCAGTAGCCCATCACATAAGCAAGCAAAGCATAGAGGTTACATCCACATATGTAAATACATGCAAAAAGTAGTGAGAGCCCAAGAAACAACAATTTGTTATATATGTGTGAATACAACACAAAGAGAGACACTTTCCTTGATATATGATCATCTATTTATACGTACATGTTTAGTTGCTAGGAAATTGTAACTACTTAACTTTCTGGGTCAGTTGGCTTAACAAATACTACGACCAAATTGTAATTATGACTTTGAAAATCGAACGACTAATTCTTAGTTGGTTCTCGGGTCTATTCGACAAAGATGAATATCCCTTACAACATTTCCCCCCGCCTCATTTCCTTTCTCGTCCTGAGAAATATGGGGTTTTTTCATGACATTTGGTAGAAAAAGAGAGAAAAAGAAAGAAAAAGAAAGAGAGAGAGAGATAGACAAAATTATTTGGTGATGGATTTGTTGATGTCTGAAGAAGTTATGTAGCCTTGTACGACTATCATGCTAGTATTGGTCCTTTTCCACTGATAGACTCTTTTTCTCTACTTTCTAGATTGACTTCAAAGGTTGTTTGGAGGATATTAGGTGTTATTTGTTGCAAGTGTTGAGTAAATTCATGTCATGCATTAATTGAATGTTATTCTTCCATACCCATTGTCTTCATTTGTCCTAGAAGGTTTATTTTTTCTGTTATTTCTTCAATATCTTTTGGGGCCAATTCAATATGGAATAAATGTGCATTCGGAAAGTCGTCCTCTATGTTAGTCGGGTCCTCCCCCATCTCTAGCTAGGACAGATGGTCAAGCCTGACATTATTTTTGCATCGTCAGACCATTACGTCAAATTCTAATTCTTGAAATAACAATACCCAACAACATATTTTCCCATGATGCATGGGTTTCTTATATAGATACTTTAGGGCCTGGTGATCTGCGAAAAATGTAAACAGGTTCGCTAGTAAATAATGTCAAACTTTTTGTATCATGAAGATCATTGACAAAGATTCTCTTTTTGTAGTTGAATACTTTGTTTCTTATTTATTTAGATTTTGAATGGAATAAGCATTAGGATGGTTGATTGTGTCATCATATGGTTGTGCAAGAAATGATCCTATAAAAAAATTTAAAGCATCGACCTGTACATGAAATCTTCTTGACCAGTCGGGAAATTTAAGTATAGGGGCTTCAACCAATTTTTTCTTTAAGAATTAAAATGACTCTTGATAGTATTGGCTCCATCTGAATTTGACTTCTTTCTGAAGTAATTTTTCCATTGGAAAAGTAATGTCTCAGTAATGGCATATGAACTTTCTATAATACCTAGTATGCCCCAAGAATATTTTTATATGTTTTTTATTGATAGGTGGTTTTAAGTCGAGGATGATTTTAACTTTTTCCATATCTACCTTCACACCATCCTTGCATACGACATGTCCTAAGAGGATTCCAATTGGGTGGAAAAGATACATTTTTTAATATTTAGGGACAATTGAATTTGCATGCATCTTTCAAGCATTAACTTAATCCATTGTATGTGGTTTTTAAATATGTTGTATATGGTCCAGTCATCGAAATAGATAGCCATCGTCTTTTAAATGTATTATTGAAATGCCTTCAACATTATCCTTGAAAATACTATAGGGGAATTATTTATCCAAAATGGAATTACTCTATAGGCAAAGGAGCCAAATTTGGATACAATTGTTGTCTTTGCTTACTCTTCCTTGGATATGGGTACTTGGTTGTATCCTGAGAACCTATATGTAAAGAAATAACATTCATGTCCCGCGAATTCATTGATTATTTCATGCACAAATGGAGTGGGGAATGGATCTATCAGTGTTAGTTTATTGAGTCCTCTGAAGTCGATGCAGATTCTTATCTTTTTAGGGTCGTGATTCTTTGGTTGGACCACCATGGGACTTTCCCATTCTACTTTGTCGATTGGGTATTTAATTCATGCTGCTAACATTTTGTCAATTTCTTTCTAGACGATCTACTTGCATTTATGTGCTAATTTATAAGGCCATTTTTTAATTGTTTTTTCCCAGGGATGATGTCGATTTCATTTCTCTCATTTCTTATACAAGCCTTTTTAAGTATTTATAGTCTTGAGAAAACACATCTCGGTACTCCCTTAGTAGGTTGAATATATCAGTTGTCTTATTTTTTGACCAGTTATCACATACTCATACCATCTTAGGTTGATCATCATTTGATATATTAAATTTCTTTGTCTTTATCGCAACATTCATCTATTCCAGTGGTTTTGCTTCGTCAAGGTGTCGTTCCCCTTCTTCGACCTTATTGGAACTTTCTAGACAATCAGGTTTTTCAGGATCATCCTTCTCTTCCTTGGTTACTTTTAATATTGACTTTACATAATTTTTTATGGTTGGGTGATTACTTATCCATCGAAATATTTGGCCAGGAAAACTTGTGTTTTCCATGTCGATTTGTCGAGGAGTTATACTTTCATTATTCTCTGTTGAAATAAATTGGCATGTCTATGTCGATCCTATGCCAACCATCATTTTCCCTTTTTCTTTTTGCACGACTATTGTCAGTTTTTCAAGAAAACTTCTGATTTGTTGGGATACTTCTCTTAAGTTGTCCTCTTCCAGGGTGAATTTAAAATCTTTGATAAAATTCTCTTTGATGTTAGACCAGTTGAGTGTGTCACCACATGATTCTTCAATTTTGTACCATTTTTTTGGTATTTATTCCAGCATGTTTGGAAACATATGTGGCCATACCCTTTCATCTCTACAACCTATTTTGCACCATTCGTTTTCGCAGTGGTGAATGTGTTCCACTGGATCATATCCAATTTTGAAGAGGGGAATGTTGGTTGTTTTAGCTAGATTATTCTCTCCAAAGAATTCTATAAAATAATTCGACATGGTTTTCCATGTTTCTAGTCTTGCAAAATGTGTTTCCCACCATCTTGCAACTTGGTCTGTGAAATTTTCCACTAGGCTTTAAGTTCTTCCCTGCTCTCCCACATATTTAGAAACTTCTTCGATGTGTGTCGATGGTGTGTTTTGTTTGTTATGGAGTAGTGGTGTTTTCATCTTATTGTCACTCAGGATTAGATTGGGTGTTTTTCAGAGCCTTTTATCATATACAATTGGTACTGCTTGGACTGAAAAACATATTCTTGGACATTTTATTGGAATGGCTTCGATGGACCAATAGTGTTTTGAATGTGCTTCATAATTTTCTATCTGCAAATTATAGAGTTGAGTCAGAGTTGTTTCTGATCGACAAGGGAGATTCTATTAAACTTTCTCCTTTATCATTTGGTTCAACATAATCTCTTTGTTCATTGATTATTTGGTACAAACATCGTGATTATTGATCTTCATCCCACAATTCCATCCAAGGTTTCCCTTCTTTAGGGTTCAGGGGGGAAATTACTTTTCTACCACTCCATTTTATCTTGATTCTATCCATTTCAAGGGAGATAGCTTCTTTCATTTTTCATCCATGTAGCTGACCGACAAGTGTTGGATAAGAAGGAATTATTTCGACTAAGTCGATTACCTCAAAGTCGACTCAGGTTGGTATACCCATAATTTGTGTTTCCACATTTATGAGTATGCTGATAGGTTCTATTAATATTTGATCAACAAGTTTGTGGTAGTTCATTATCGGTGATAATGAAGGTCAGCCAAACTGTATCCATGTGTCCCAAGGAAGGATATTTACTTGTGATCCAAACTCGATGGCTACATGTTCAACCACTGCCCCGTTGATTTCCAAGTCAACTTATGTCTTGTAATATTTATCTTTATATGATAGTTTTCTAACATATTTGGATGGTCTATGTCCCTGTTTATATTCTCTTAGGATTTTAAGTAGGTCGAGCAACCGACAGATTGAGTGATTTTATTTTAGGAGTTGTAGAAATTCTTGTACTATATATTCATTTTGTTTTCCTCTGTTTTGATGTTCTTGATTAGTATTTTTAAAGAACTTGAGTGCTTCCATCATGATCTTCTCTTCTTTGTCAGGATCTGGAAATGGACGAGACTTCCCTGTTTTTCAATTTTGTGTTGGAGTTTTATTAATATCACGTCCTTCTCCTGATCTTGTAACAACATGTAGATTCTTTTGTTGATGTTTTGGTAGTTGTGGGAGGTATTAACCTCCACATGTAATTTATGACATAGAATAGAATATTGTGGAAGAAAGTGAACCATTAAACATATGTGTGGAAACCTTAGAAGACAAGTCAATCTAGCATAATAAATAATATTAGAATATTATCTTCCATAAATACAAGTCGGCTCCACAAGAAAAATATAACTAAAAAATATAATTACCAAAAAGTCAGGTCGGCCCAGCCAGAAAAGTCACTAGACAGATTAATATAAATAGAAGACGTTTTATCTCATTTGTACACCCAGTTAGTGTGTAAGTCTTATGGAGAGATGCAGTTGCAGCTGCAACTATAGTTGTAAGGAGGAATAAGGGAGCATGGTCATCTCTTGGTCTTGGTCTCTCTCTTGGTGATTTTCTAGGTGATATTCTTGGTGATATTCTTGCTAAGTATGGCACAAATTTTGAGAGTGAGAGAGAGAGTAGTGCAGTTGCAGTTGTTGCAGTTGTGTATGGTACTTGTTTTGTGGATATGGATACTCTGTCTCTCTCTTGTGCTCTACCCTTAGAGAAGGACCTCTCTACTTGTTTTGAGTTGTTGCTGCAATTAGCAACTAGGATTTTTCTGTTGGTTTTGGAGTAGGCTTACCAAAATTATTATAATTAAAGGTTAGTGTGCTCGGGGGTGGCATGTGTGAATTAAAATGGTTGGGTGAGATCATTGAGCACTTACTGAAATCACTAAGAAGGTTTCCTAAGTAGGGCGCATATGTTCCTCAGATTAGATCTGCAAAATTTTTAAGTTGAGATATTAGGGTTTCCTCATAAAACCCCATGTTTGCAGTGCCATTTTCAGTTGCAATTCCAGTTCCTTCATGCCAGTTTCTTCATGCCATTTGTAGCACCAGTTGCAGTGCTAGTTGTAGCATGAGTTGCAATTCTGGTTAGAGCACTAGTTACAATGCCATTTGCAACACCAGTTGCAGGGACAACACCGGTTGTAGTGAAATGTTTTTTGAAGTTTTGGGACTAATTTTTGGTTGTCCTAGTGTGGGACCCTAGGACATCTCCAAATACATTTAGATTACAATTCGGAGAATATTTGAAGTTTTTAAGGTTCATCATTGTTTGTCGCTTTTATCGAATGGTGCCACTGTCTGTCGCTATTGCTAAAGGTATGTACTTATATATGTTTAAATTGTATCACTATTTTGAGTGTGACTGTATGAGAAGGGATATCTAGTCTAAGAAACAATCGTATATCCAGAGGGATCTCAGATCCAACACATTCAAAGGAACAACGTACTCCAGGTTTGATTGCTTTCATATGCCTCTGGTTGTTATGGAATTATTGTGACCTTATAAACATATAGTTTTATTTTGATATATTGAAGTTATGATTATCATACTAACCTCTGTTCAAATTTAAAGTTAGAAACTAAATTTAGTTAAAGTATTATATTGATTAAGGTTGAGACTTTAGAGTTTATTTGCACTATATTATCTAACTCAAATTTCTATCTAGAAAACATGTTGTCTTAAGTACAGGGGACGGGTTGTAGAGAATACTTGTCATATTGAGTGAAGGAGACTCAAAAGAAATTTAACAACACTCGTTCTTGAAGATAAGACTCTGGGTTCCAGGTTTGATCAAATTAATAAGTTTCCAATTTGCACATATCAAGTTTGATAATTTCCACATTACTAGTGGTGACAATAATCCTTAAAAGGTTATATTACTTCTAAATACAATGAATACTTGGAAGCATCTGAGTACTATTCGTATAAATGATTGCAAGATGAACTAACATCTCCTCTATGAGATACTTCTTGTTTTGCTTCCAGGTAGGTCACCTTGGTAGTAATATGATGATTACCATGAGATTGTTTTTTTATTATTATTGTTCACATAGATATGTTCTTATGAATATTATATTATACTTTTTGTTCTTGTTTTCTTGTTTTGAACAGGTTACCATGGAGGAATGATTCATCACAAAACTAGAAGAGTGTTGTTCCTATTTCTTATTATTGAATTTTTATTTTGGTTCTTGTTCTAGGTAGGTCACAAGAAATAGATCTGAGAAGGAGCTACTGTGATTATTGTTCTCACTCTTGTTTTTATTATTATAAGAGTATTATTCCTTTCTATTGTTTTTCCCTTTGTTGTCCTTGTTCTGGGAAGGTCATAGGTGATAACTCTGAGGGAATCTATAGTGACAGTTACAGGAGGAAACATATTAGATTGTATCTAGTTTGAGACATGGAGAAGACTATCCAGATAAGAAGTTGTATACATGACCATATACATCCTTGTACCAAAGAAGAAGAAGACAAAGAAGGGTAATTTTGTGAGATACATAGTATCTCATATGGAGATTGATTGTAAGGAGCATAAGTCTTGTTGGCACAGGGGAAAACCCAGGGTTCAACTCTAACATCGCACCAACAAACCCTAATTATTGGCCCTTTTGGAAACACCTGCGAAGCAGATGCAATCTCACCCGAAGTAGAAATAGAGGGTTGCAGGACACATGTGCCTACAACCAGAGGGAAATGAAAAGTGATTCCAAAACACACCGCAAAACAATATAGATATTCTCTACCACTCTTAAGCTTACTTCGTGAGTTATCTCTAATCTAACACAACAATGTAGTAACAGTATATCAGATGAAAAATAACATAACATCAACCATAAAGACATTAAGATATACGTGGTTCACCCTCTCCCTAGGGCTACATCCACAAAACTGTGTTTCTTGATATATTATATGAAAAAATGCAGTTCTATCTACGCACTTAGTTGCAGATCCTTCTCTCTTTCTCTCTTTCTCTTCCCTCCTTGCACACCCAGCTATAGGGTTGATCTTCACACCCAACTGAACATCCAGAATACAGACTCAATATTTCTCTTAACAACAACAATCAACAATAAGCACAACAATCATAATAATGAACAAACCCCCTACACTCTCCTAGACCTTTATTTATACATTACATGACTCTCAGACAACCTTAGACCGAAGTCTAGGTGTCACAAACCCTAGATCCAAAACCCTAGGTCCACTTGACCCATGTTTTTGGGGCTTCGCCAGCCTGTTCTTCCTCCTTTTACGCGATGTGCTCCAAAGTATCCGTTGGTGTCTTTTTTCGCTTGATGATTTTTCCACGATCCTTCATCCTTGAGAATTTATCTTCCTTGATCTTCTCTTCCAATGACTAGATTTTCCTTTACTTCACTCCTTCTTTTCTTCTTCTTTAACCACTTCGACCCTTCCCTGGTTTATGTGCCTTCCACGCAGTTCGTACTTCACCTTTCTTCCTTAATATTTGCTTCCTTACATAACCAAGAGCCAACAAGGCTCCAATGATGACCGAAACAATCCCTCTAGTGTAGTTGATCACTCTTTAGATCATCAGGAAGAGTTAGTAGAGCCAGAAGGGCCTACCCAGAATCGTTATAGTAACCAAGAAGAGACCATAATGGTCCCATGAAATTTTTCAAGATGCAACATTGATGAGCCATATCATGAGAAGCAGGTGGCTCCAAAGATTATAGAGACTCAGAGGGATTCAAGCTTTAGAGGCAGAATGGAGACTCAAATACTTTCATATTCAAATGGAAGAGAGAGGCATCTTCTTGAACTGATAGACATATGCCATGGTTTGAGAAGGGTAGATCAAATATTTAGAGGCTTCGAGGAAATATGAGATCTTATGGGAAGATTCTCTTGCTTCAGTAAACTTTTGTACAGTGACCGATGAGGAAGCTAGTTAGAAGGACTGGGATACATATCTTTTCCTTGGTTCCTAGACTAGAAGGGAAGTAAGAGGTGACTTCCAAGTTGATCTACAAGATCAAGCATGTTAAATAGCCTAGAGAGGTACAAATCTTGATTTGTGTCTAGAGGATTCTCCCAACAAGAGGGAGAAGACTATGACAAGACACTTGCTCCAGTATGTTTCTACTGATGAACAGGTAGTAGATATGTTGACCAAGCCTCTGTTAGGGACAAGCTCGGAGTGGTCCAAATGTTTTTTCTCTAGTAGTGAGAAGTGATGTGTTCCCTAGTAGAGGGAAGTGATGATATCCCTAGTAGTGGGAGCTACCCTGGTGCAGGTTAGTACTCCAATGTAGGCTGGTATGCTACCCCAGTGCAGGTTGGTACTGCAACATAGGCTGGTATGCTACCCCAGTGGAGGTTGGTACTCCAACGCAGGTTGGTATGCTACCCCAACGCAGGTTGGTATGCTACTCCAATGCAGGCTAGTATTTACCCAAGCGTAGGTTGGTATGCTACTCTAACGTAGGCTGGTATATTTTCCCAGCATGGGTTAGTATGCTACCTATTGGTGAAATTATTTGCATAATATATTACTAAACATAAATTATCAACCAGGATTCGTAATTAGTAGAGTTGATGCACTATATGTGTCAATAACAGATAGGTTCCTATGTCTGTTTAGTATAGATTAAATAAGAAAACCATCAATAAAAAAACACTCTGATTTCAAAGATAACACTCTTCACACAATTCAGAAATTAGAAAGAAAAACTTGCAATCATGCACTCAAAATATTTTTCTCAGATAATGCCTTCTCCATTTACAAGCTCATGAAGTGGAAAGATGGACTTTGAATCTCTTATCTGTAGCTATTATCCTTAACAACAACTAACAAGAAAATCTGGGCACACTTCAACACTAGCAGAAGATAAAGCTCATAGTAAAACACTCAAGAAAACACTCAATTGAAAAGGATCTTGCTCACATAACGGATCTGTTCATTATAGGCTCATGAAAAGAAGAGATGAAATCAGATCTTGTTCCCTGTATCAATTGAAAACAATAATAAACAATTCACTCTTAAACAAAAAAGCAATCATAACTCAATTTTGTTCAATCAAACATGTGTAGTACAGAAGACAATCAATATAATTAAGAGGATTCATTAAATGGTGCATGAAGGTGAGATATGAAGTCTGATCTTATTTATTGTAACAACTCACTTCAAACTTGCAATAAATTCTTATCTAATTCTGCACACACTTCAAAAATCAATTGATGCATCACAAACAGAAATTTAATACAATCTTACAATCTTGCAATTACTTCATTTATACACAGGAAAGATAAGTGTTAATGAGATGCTTCATTTGATGGATTATGTAATTCGAATGATGGAATCCCAACTGTTCTTGTGCTTCCACACTTTGCAATCAATTCTAATAGTGAAATCAGAAATGAAATCAAACCAACAAGTACAAAAAATAGAAATCTATACTAATAATTTACAATGAGCTTACCAAGATGGATCGGTGGCCCTTGTTGATGCCAACATGGAAGATTTTAGATGAACAGATGATAAATGCTAAGAGACACATAGGATCATTGCATTCAAACTTCCATTGATCTTGAACAAATGAATTTACAAAAGGAGTTGGTTCAGAAATTCAATTTGCAGCATACAAATTCCTATCCTTTGGCTTAGAGCCATCACTCAATTTATATGATTTTTACATTACAAATTTGGATCTAGACAATCCATCCAAATCAAAACCATTTTCCATCAATGGAGGTCAAGTACAATGACTTATCTAATCAAGGAAATGTATTTCCCACGAATCTAGGCATAATCCTGGAATTTCTGGAAAATTGGCAATAATTTAGGATGAATCGTTCCCCCTGAGATGGAGGTCCATACATGTGAGATATTTGGATTCTGGCTCATGATTATAAAAGAAAACACTACTCCAAACAAAATCAAACATTTAATCAAATGATTAGAATCATACAAAATCAAACATTTAATCAAATTAACTCAAGAAAAACTAAACAAATCATGCATTAATCATAATTTACCTCTTATGCACATGAACAAGGTCACTAAGTGGATTTATGAAGGAAACAGTCAATTATACACTCATAGAATAGGTAGAATAATCTTAGATAGAGGGTAATATATGGCATTAGAAGAGTCAAAATGGAGACTCAACGTACCCCCATGCTTAAGTCATTGCATGTCCTCATGTAACAATGATCTTCAAAATTTTAAAATTGATGGTACTCCTCACTTGATCAAGCATTCTTGACGCTTCACCCTTCTTCAACTCCTAAGTTCTTGTTATACAATATAAAATTCATAGCCTATGCTTCACACTTCTTACCCATGGCAAAGTAGTTATGCCAGAAAAGTGGAGTCATGGATAATATATTAGATATGTTAGTGATTTGACGTTAAGTCTTATCCAATTTGTTTTTTATCAAAGTTAGGAGAAAGGGTTGACTGTGGATCTAATATGATTATAGTGGCCAGGAGTTTTCATAATGACTTTGACTAATATCCCCCCCCTTTTGGCTAGATTACCTTTGAAAATAAAAGTGATATAAGCATAGTTTAGATCTCATTTGAAGAGAGGAACACATAAAAGAATACATGCCAAGATGATTAACTCGTTTCTTATCCAAGTTTTTAGAGATGAAGCTCTTCTTTCTTAGGTAAGGTGACTTACACATATTGAGGGTATCATGTCTCATGCAAACCTATTTATTTTAAATATATAACTCTAAAGTGGATACTTGAAGGTTCTTAAGAACTTCATCCGAGAGATATAAAGGTCATCTCCTATCCTTGATTTGATAATTCTTCAGAATGAGACCCAAGGGTTTTTGTTCAGTTTTAGGTGTGCCACTTTACGTTTTTCAACTCTCTTTACCCGGCATAGCCCCGCTGCTAGAAAGCCTGTTCAGTACCCTGATGGGTTTACCTTAGTACCATACAAGCATGGCCCCACTTCCAGTAGGCCTGTTCAGTACCCCAACGGGTTTACTTGTACTTCTTGATACTTCCTTTTTATTATATTACTCAAAAGATTTAGAATTATGTATACTGCTCATTAACAGTTTTAGAGTATAAGGAAGGCAGGTGGTACGAGAGTGTTTTAGAGTTATTAGGAACATAATTAATTGTTTTCAATTATCCCAAGGGTGACATCATCCACATTTAACTTAAATCTCATCTATTCAATGTATAATAGAACATCTCATATAATGACTAAGAGGTCCCTCTAGTTAATCCTATTAGGGTTCTCATCTAAGTTCATTGAGGTTTTGCAATGGCGGTCCACCACATGAGGTTTTCATCAATACCTCCAAGAGAAACTTGTAAAGATAAACTTAGATAAGAACTTGTTGAATCAACTAGGTTAGTATTATACATAATGGTGTCACCACTTTTCAATGGATATTTCAATTAGCAATCACTTTTTTCAAAATGATGAGGTAATAATACAAGGGCACCCATTATCATATCAAGTTAAATGTGGAAATATCTTCGTAAAGGATAGCAAGGATGATTCATTTAAGGGTGAGTGTATAAATGTAGGAGGAAGATGTACATGAGAGTAAAAACAATTCAACACCAGACTTACATGATCCTTGATAGAAATAACATGAAGAGATTATCTCATACCTCCAATTACCTGAAGTGAAGGTGATGTTAAGAACATGAAAAATATCATATCACCTTAGCATCAGTACCAGATTGGTAATTGGTATCAGAACATGTTTATGTAGTACTGTAATCGATAGTACCCGAATAGGACGACACCATAACAGAGCAGTATCGGAACAGAGCAGGGGGCAGAAACAGAGTGACAAAATGAATGATTTATATACGAGGAGATGTATATGAGGGCTTGAAAGAATTCATGGTAGGGAGCGTGCAATAATTGAGAGTAATCATATGTTTACTACAAAATTAGTCTAATTTCTTTAATAAAACGAAAAATGCTGAATTTATATGTCCTAGTACTTAAATTGAGCAACAAAACTTGAATATATGATTAGAGCTACCAACACCTTGTTACTAGTACTAGATCACCTTAGTACCAGATGAATGCAGATTTATTTTTGCCCAGTACCAGAATAGCACATGCCTTCTCCTTTAGTACCAGATGAACGCAGATTTTTTCCTAGTACCAAATGAACACAGAGTTTCTCCTACAGTACCAGATGAACGCAGATTTTTTCCCAGTACTGCATGAGTGCATAGGAAAGCATTGTTTGCAGTACCAAATGAACGCAATTCTGCAGTACCAGAACATAATTCTGCATCACCAGAACAAAATTCTACAGTGTCAAAATTTTTGAAATGACTATCAAATTCCAGCACTGAACATGTTGATTTGGCCTTGTCGACGGAAGTTGCAAAATAATATGAAGGTCTCAACATCCAATCCCCCATGCCTAAGGTTTTTCATGGAATCATGCAAAGAATGTGAGACGCTAAAAAAGGTTGCTCAGAGGGTTGTGAACATCTGCTAAAACCAAACCAATAGAACTAATTAAAACTAGATTTTTATTCATGGTTACAAACAAAATATTTAGGGAAAATGTCAAAAGTTGAATTATTAGCTATGAATAAAATAGTTTGGAATTAGCATTTAGTTTCAAATTCTATTAAAAATATCATTGAATTGATCATCCTTGTGAAATAGTGGTCTTAAAATTGAAAGGTAATGATAAAACATGAATGCATCATTTCTAACAACTTAAGGAAAAAGAAGAAATTTGAAGAAATAGGTTGTGAAACACTCCCTTAAGTGTTATCTTCCGTTGAGAAGGATGCCTTCTCCACTTTTGAAACCCTTCCATTATTATGTGTGCATTTGGAGGATGAAGATATTCCCTTCTCATAAGATTCCAAACAAAATTATCATAACTTTTAGAAAGAAATCTACTATAGGAATGAAAAATCTTAAACCAACTACTTATTAGATTTTGACATTCCCATTTATGAAAAGTATGAAAGATAGGTTAGATTGTAACATTTATTTGTTTACTATCCTACTCTAATTGAACAAAACAAAATGTCCTTCAAGTATAGGAATACTTCAAGTGAAGCCATGTGCGTATCAGGGTTAGAAATATATCCATACTCGGGTCTAAAAGATAAATTTAAGGCATACCAGAGTATGAAGGACCAGCTGCTTTGATGATGAGATCAAAAAATAATGAAAAGTAAAAGAGTAGTGTGACCTGACAACTAATTGGAACCATATTTCAATAGGATCAAGATATTATTGTTTCCCTTCTTTGTTTAGGTCACACAACATGTCCTCTTTTTCCATGCCATGCAGAGTATTTTCTTCAAGATGATTGGTCTCTGAGGTACATACAGGATCTGCTGAGAGGTATGCTAAGAACTACTCAATATCAGGTTCCAATGGTTTCTCTTCATTTCATTCTATCCATGATTCTTGAGTCTCCTCAACAAATTGACAATAGGAATCCGAAGGGACTTCTAAATCTTCTTGTGGAGAGACAACTAAATTCTTGTCTACTATCAAGATATGCTCTTCCTGAGAGGTGGATATCCCAGTTGCTGCTAGAATGCGAGAAAGTTCTTGGAGGAACATTCTTCAAGATCTTGATCATCCTTGAATTACTCTAGCTAGTTGATGATCCCTATCTCACAACACAACTTAGTACTCGAGGGTTCTTACAACACCACAAAAATGATTTATCATCAAATATCTGAATTTTAAAACTATTTGCAAAAATATCACACACCAAACTTGAACTCCTTGCATTACTGGGACCTTGTTGTCACTAGGTTAACTCTTTGCACAAGTTATCTCATCATAAATAAAACTAAATTTTCATAAATAAAAACACACTTGCATCAAAAGAAGAGAGGACAACCTAACTTTGGAACAACCCCACCAAAGTGGATGCATGGGATCTTCCCACATGTATTACCATCTTCTCTCCACCCTTAGGTCATCCATAAAACCAATCCAAAACCATTAAAATAATCTAATTGAAATACTACCTATTACCGTTTACAACTCCCCGACAACAACGCCAAAATGTTGGTGCAATTATTTGCATAATATATTACCAAACATAAATTATCAACCAGGATTCGTAATCGGTAGAGTTGATGCACTATATGTTTTGATAATAGATAGGTTCCTATGTATGTTTAGTATAGATTAGATAAGAAAACCATCAATAAAAAAATACTCTGATTTCAAAGATAACACTCTTCACACAATTCAGAAATTAGAAAGAAAAACTTGCAATCATGCACTCAAAAGCTTTTGCTCAGATAATGCCTTGTCCATTTACAATCTCATGAAGTGAAAAGATGGACTTTGAATCTCTTATCTATAGCTACTATCCTTAACAACAACTAACAAGCAAATATGGGCACACTTCAACAATAGCAGAAGATAAATCGCATAGTAAAATGCTCAAGCAAACACTCAATTGAAAAGGCTCTTGCTCACATAACAGATCTATTCATTATAGGATCTTGAAAAGAAGAGATGAAATCAGATCTTGTTCCCTGTATCAATTGAAAACAATAATCAACAATTCACTCTTAAACAAAAAGCAATCATAACTCAATTATGTTCAATCAAACATGTGTAGTATGGAAGACAATCAATATAATTGAGAGGCTTCATTAAATGGTGCATGAAGGTGAGATATGAAGTCTGATCTTATTTCCTATAACAACTCACTTCAAACTTGCAATAAATTCTTATCTAATTTTGTACACACTTCAAAAATCAATTCATGTATCACAAACAAAAATTTAATGCAATCTTGCAATCTTGCAATTACTTCATTTCTACACAGGAAACATAAGTGTTAATGAGATGTTCCATTTGATGGATTATGTAATTCAAATGATCGACTCCAAACTATTCCTTTTTTGCCACACTTTGAAATCAATTCTAATAGTGAAATCAGAAATGAAATCAAAACAACAAGTACAAAAAATAGAAATCTATACTAATAATTTACAATGAGCTTACCAAGTTGGATCGGTGGCCCTTGTCGATGCCAACATGGAAGATTTTATATCAGTAGGTGATAAATGTTAAGAGACACACAGGATCATTGAATTCAAACTTCCATTGATCTTCAACAAATGAATTTACAAAAGGAGTTGGTTCAGGAATCCAATTTGCAACATACTAATTCCTCTCCTTTGGCTTAGAGCCATCACTCAATTTATATGGTTTTTACATTACAAATTTGGATATAGACAATCCATCCAAATAAAAACCATTTTCCATCAATGGAGGTCCAGTACAACCACTTAGTTAATCAAGGAAATGTATTTCTCACGAATCTGGGTATGATCCTAGAATTTCTGGAAAATTGGCAATAATTTAGGACAAATCGTTCCCCCTGAGCTGGAGGTCCATACGTGTGATACATTTGGATTCTTCCCCACGATTTTGAATGAAAACACCACTTCGGACAAAACCCATGTCCCCAAATTTTGATATTCATCGTCATCGGCCCGGAAAGCGAGAAGAAAATCCAGTACCGGAATGTTGGTGCCGAAATCCTATAGGTATCTGTTTAGTACTGGAATACACACAGTCACAATCCTGAGTACCAGATTAGGGGTATGACCTAGTATTGGAATAGAACATAGTGTGCAGTACCAGAATAGGTGGAGCTTTGGGTACTGGATCAAAACTTCTTAGGAGTCAAATGATTAGGATCATACAAAATCAAACATTTAATCAAATTAACTCAAGAAAAAATAAACAAATCATGCATTAATCATAATTTACCTCTTATGCACATGAACAAGGTCACTAAGTGGATTTATGGAGGAAACAGTAAAGTATACACTCATATCATAGGTATAATAGGCTTCGATAGAGGGTAATATAGGGCATTAGAAGTGTCAAAATGGAGACTCAACACTACTCCAACAAAGGCTAGTATGCTACTCCAATGAAAGTGCATAACTTCCTATGACATATAGATTTGTGATTGACAACAAGAAAATGACTAAGGTTTGTAGAAGTGCATAATCAGTGATGATGATCGTTCCAAGAAGAATACCTTCCTCGTTAAGAGGGAGTGTTTAATGTTTTAGTCATATTCTGTGTGAGCTGACATGTTACTAGTTTTGTATGAACTAGATCTTGACCTGTAGTGTCAGAAATGATTCCCCGTTAGATTTTCGATCAGTATCATCGAAGGTTACTAGCTGGAGGGCCAACCGGTAGTGTTTGAGGTGTTTTCTAGATAGATGGATAATGTGCATCTATGATGCTGATACTTGTTACATGATTTATTTAATCATATAATATCCTATGTGGCTATGGCGATGCTACTTGTAGACTGGTCTGTAAGACCATGTGAGTCTTTCACATTCCATGTGAGATGGATGGATGTGTTTGAGAACACTACATGAAGAACATATTAGTTAATACCTCCCTAGCTAAGAGGGAGTGTTGATGTTTTGCTAGTTGTGGTATGTATTAACCTCCACGTGTAGCCCATGACTTAGAATAGAATATTCTGGAAGAAAGTGAACCATTAAACATATGTGTGGAAACCTTAGAAGACAAGTCAGCCTATAAGAATAAATAATATTATAATATTATCTTCCAGAAATACAAGTCGTCTCCACAAGAAAAGATAAATAAAAAATATAATTACCAAAATGTCAAGTAGGCCCAGCAAGAAAAGTCACTGGACAGATTAATATAAATAGAAGACGTTTTAGCTCATTTGTAGACCTAGTTAGTCCGTAAGTCTTGTGGAGAGATGCAGTTACAGCTACAACTACAGTTGCAAGGAGGAATAAGGGAGAATGGTCATCTCTTGGTCTTAGTCTCTCTCTTGGTGATATTCTTGGTGATATTCTTGCTAAGTATGATGCAATTTTGAGAGAGAGAGAGAGAGTAGTGCAGTTGCAGCTGTTGCAGTTGTGTATGGTACTTGTTTAGTGGATATGGAGACTCTCTCTCTTGTGTGCTACCCTTGCAGAAGGAGCGATCTACTTGTCTTGAGTTGTAGCTACAGTTAAAAACTAGGGTTTATATGTTGGTTTTGGAGTAGGCTTTCCAAAATTATTCTAAGTAAAGGTTAGTGTGCTCGGGGGTGGCATATGTGAATTCCTATGGTTGGGTGACAATGATGTGACATTGTCTATGGTTAAACGATCATACCCAAATTTCAACATATTTGAGTTTAATACTTCTTGTTCCGGGATTCTATGGAGGAGGTTTTCATTCTTTTTGTTCATTATTTTATCAAGTACTATTGGGAAATCCTCAAATGAGTGATCGTCAACACTGCATATGTTGAAATTTTTTAAGCCGAATCAATATTTTATTGGCAAGTCGAGACTGTTGTGGTCTTTTTTCAAGAAGTTGAAACAATATGGTTAACCTCAACTTCGACCTCGAACACGATCTTGAAAACTGCCTCGACCTCGACCATAGTAACCATTTATTCTTCCACAGTCATTATTCTTGTTGGTTGTTTCTGTATGATAAACTATGTGCACATTTTTTCTATTCCATGTGTTTAATTGGCATTCAAATGTTTTATGGTTATGATATTCAGAAATATGGCACCATTTTTTGTTTTTCAAGTTATGCAGGTAGTCTTGCATAGTATGGTCAGTCACAACTTCACATATATTTCAATATGTCTCAGCTTGCACTTGTCGTGTGTCTGTTGCTCCTTTCACTTGATCATTGAGACTGCATGTGTCTTTTTTGTGACCGTCTTCATAGCATAAAATACACCAAATCTCATTTCTTATTAAAGTATTTTTTTTGATAGTTTTTTGTAGTTGTTCTAATTTTTCTTCTATCCTTTTTACTATTGTTGAAGAAGTCGGTGGGCCTTTTTCATCTGATTCCATGTGATGTGGTTTCTACAATGCATCTTCTCATGTGCTTATCTTCTAGAGCTGCAATGGTGTTCGAATTCGATGGAGTAATCCAGCTACATACCATTGTACTAGTAAGTTTTGATCAATGGTCGACAATATTTGGTTGAGGAGGCCTTTAAATCTTTTTAAGTTTCTATGTAGCCAAATCTGCAACATCTTGGAATTTGAATAATGATAGGAAGTTTCTCTTTATTTCTCATTTTTATCGATTTTGATTCTCTGTATAATTCATAAACCATGTAAGAGCGTAGTGTCTAAGAGCTACACCAAATTGTGCCATTTGTTTATCCTCATATGTGATGTTTGTTGCATCCCTGAATTTTTCACATATGAACCAATGTATTTTTGGATCCTCATCTCCTTCATAAGTGGGAATATGATTGAGTCGCATTGTCATTTTCTTTTTAAGGACAATAGACTTTTGTGATGTTTGATTTATCAAGAATTTAAACTGGGATGTTAGACTTTTAGTCAGTTGTTGTTGTGTTGAATCATCTATTAGTTGGTGTTTTGTCGGACAATATTCAAGAAGTAATTGTTCCTTCTTTGCTTTGGGATTTATTTCATTAGTTTGACAACTTTGATCTTAAGAATAGAGGGGCTTCCACAGTGCAACATATTAGATATCATTTTCAGGATTAACTACGTAGAGTAAGTCATTAATCTATGACCCATATCCATGAGTATTAGTCGCAACTGATCAATAATTCTCATGATTTGAATAGCCCACTTAGCACTCATTACATCGGGTGATGCTCACATGGTTGAAGAAGTGGAATTGAAACTAGCGAAATGAATCACATAACATCAATCATCATTTCCAGGGCTTGCAACCGGTAACCAGGACTTCCCAGGTGGTCACCCATCCCAAGGCACCTCTAGCTCAAGCGCACTTAACTGTGGATTTTCCCACACAATCAAGCCAACTTAGCTTGCTACCCAATTTTCAAAACCTTAGCAAGTATTGTGCCTTATGAACTATGTAGTTAGAGCTCCCTTCACTCTTATTATTTAAGCATAGAGGGGCTTTCACAGTGCAACACATTAGATTTTGAGATTAACTGCATAGAGTAAGTCATTAATCTATGACCCATATCCATGAGTATTAGTCACAACTGACCAATAATTCTCATGATCTGAATATCCCACTTAGCACTCATTGCATCGAGTGATGCTCACAGGGGTGAAGAAGTGGAATTGAAACTAGTGAAATGAATCACATAACATCAATCATCACTTCCAAGGCTTGCACCTGGTAACCAGGACTTCCCAGGTGGTCACCCATCCCAAGACGCCTCTAGCTCAAGCTCGCTTAGCTATGGATTTTTTCCCACAATCAAGCCCACTTAGCTTTCTACCCCATTTTCAAAACCTTAGAAAGTATTGTGCCTTATGAACTATCCAATTAGAGCTCCCTTCACTCTTATTATTTAAGCATAGAGGGGCTTCCATAATGAAACATATTAGATACGTCGTTCCAAAAAACGTGTTAGTTTGTGGCTATAATAAACTAAATTATTGTGTTCCTTTGATATGAGATTTGGAAGGGGGTCAGGTCCGTGAGATCCTTGATGAAAATGAACATGTCATCGAATTTATTTGGGTTTATTTTTTTATCAACTATGAGAATATCCCATATATTCTTGTTCTCATCAGTTCTATACCATAGCCTTGTAGACTATTAGTCGATCTGAAGCCTCTGTTGGAGGAATTCTTTTATTCGAGGGGTAGTTAATTGAACAGGAGGAGTGTGTATTGCAGGTCCTGACTCTTCATAATCCATACTCTTGGGTTATTATTCAAGTTGATGGGTTCCTATGATAGCCTCTATCAATTGTACTTCATTACTTATGTCGAGGGTCATCATGATTGTTGTTATTTCTAGATGTGGTTGATTTATGTCAGACTTAGAATGCTCATGTGCTCTATCAAATTGATCCTCCCCGACTATATTTCTATTTGAATTTTGATTGTTCCACATGTTATGAATCTCCTCTCTTTTCTTTTTCCTCTTGTCTCGCTCCAATTTTTGGATGTAGATCATTTGTTTTTAAATTTTATTTCCTCTCGAAGACATTTATGCTTCAGTCGAACGAACTATGGTATGCTTCTTCTTTTTCTTATGACATATGACAGATCAGCCGACCCCCTATTGCCACCCCGACTTACTCAGAGTAGGAAATCATGGCTATATTTATTGGCTCATAAAGTAGTCCTAGACTTATTTTGTATCCTTGTACTTTGCTTCTAGGAATTCTTCCCACTTCTTGTCTTTTTCTTCCAAGTTACTATTCGATAGTGGTATTTTTAGTCTAGGTTGGCACTCAACAATGTTACCAACTCCTTTTTCGAGTATAAATTTATGTAGAAGTCTTGGGACGATGAAAAAAAATCCTTTGTCCAGGTCGGTGTATAATTTTTCTTTTACTATGTTGAGGGAAGTTTGATCCTCAATGGCTTCGTCTATTATATAATGTTCGACAATTATTCAACCCACTCATGGAAGTTCATTCATCCTCTATTTGTAAGATTGCACGTTAATTTTCATCGGAATTCAATTTACGCATTACCAAAATTGTTAATGTACTCAAATATTGATTCTGAGATAGTCTCCAGAAATTGTTCGTGAGTCTCTGAGAAAAATCACGATCTTGCTTCTGCTAGTGTGACGTTGTTCCTTCTTGGGTAATTCTTGATGTGGTTTTCAATTTTTCTCTCCCACCATTTGCATATGTCTTGTAAAGATATCATCTATGTGATATTCTAAATTCCCAGGTTCAGAAATACCAATGAAACCAATGTTTTAATCTAGGGAAAAGTAGGGAATGTTACCAATAGTTCATCGCATAAGTAAGCAAAGMATAGAGGTTACATCCACATATGTAAATACATAGACAATGTAGTGAAATACCAAGAAACAACACTTTATTATATATGTGTCAATACAACACAAAGAGATAAACTTTCCTTGATATATGATAATCTATTTATACATGCATGTTYAGTTTCTAGGCAGTTGTAACTATTTAACTGCCTAGGTCAATCAAATTAACAGATATTATGACCGAATTGTAATTTTGACTTCGACAGTCGACCGACTAATTCTTAGTCGATTGTCGGGTCTAGTTGATAGAGTTGACTAGATATTACAATAAACACCAACAATAATCCTTTCTAATTCTTCAAAAATAAAGTAAAATAATGATAATTAACTACGTCAACATCCATAAGCTTGTTGTGTTATATTCATGAAGAAACATGGTAAGAAGGGAAATAAGTAGTTGACAAGATGCGGTAAAATGATCAGAAAAATATGAAAAATTAGCGATTCGACATCTCCCCCACGCATGTTATTTTTCATGTCCTCATGCAACAAGGTAGGGCTGACCTATTAGTTGTTCTTGGGGGATAGGTAACCCAAATTATGATTTCTTCCTTTAAACAATCCATAGAAGCACTCAAAGAAAATATTTCTTTTGTTACCTTTTTGAGATCTATATTTTTCTTGCTTAGGCTCTAGAATTTTTTTTACCCCAATGGAGAACATGCGTCAGATTCTTGTTTCTTTTCCTTCTCAACCTATTCCTTCACCTTTATATTTTTCATTATCAAGGTACTTCTTGGTGATGTTATTGTAAGCACAAGTCTAGTGGTTGTGCTACATGGAATCAAAGATCCAACACATTTTATCTCTGAACCATTTGGTGTATGTTTGGAACCTTTTCCATGGTCCTCTAGGGGGACAAATGAAGGTAGATTGGATAAGGTTGATGAATTGCGTGCAACTGATCCAAATAAGCTACCTGAAGCACCATAAGCTGAAGCAAGCAGAATTGACCCAAACAAAAAAGGGCTTGTGCTCCCACATAAAAAGCTACTTGAAAATAAAGATGTTAAGTGGTATATATCTAGAAAGAGAAGGTGATCTTGCAGAACTCCCAAACAAAAGATGTTAGGTGGTATATATCTAGAAAGAGAAGGTGAGTTTACAGAACTCCCAAACAGACTGCTCTGCAAATTTGGCACATGTGGCTAGATTGTGAATTACATACATCAAACTTAACAACATAATTTAAAGAACAACATAGTTTAAAGAATTGTTTAGCATCTCCCTAATAATGATGAAATGTTTTTCTTCTTTACAAAGCTTCAAACACTTTTCACCACATTAGTGACGAACTTTAAAAAAGAAATACATAGTTCTCAATAACTTTCAAAATCCAAAATATATTGTACATCATATTTTCCAGATGGATCTTGAGACAAAAACCTAATGAACATAAAAGAAAAAAAGAAAGTGGAGAACATAAAAGAACATAAACATAAAAGAAATATTAAAAAATACAAAAAGGAATCCATAGGATTATTTTCCCATGGTTGTAAATTCACATTATCACGGTTACATTTTTTAATTTATCATTTTCTTTAACATTCTAGTTGAGTTTGTAAAATATTATTTTTATGTTCATTAGGTTTTGTCTCCACTTTCTTTTTTCTCAATCATATTTTGTTTTGATTTATTTTTATTTTGTTTTGGTTTATTTTTATTTTGTTTCTTTTTTATATAGTATTAAAAAACAATTAAAAAACGAAATATTAAAAAATACAAAAAGGGATTATTTAAAAAAATAAAATATTAAAAAAAACAAAAGGGGTTCATAGGATTATTTGTCCATGATTATAAAGATTTACTTTTAATGGGTTTAACTCTAAAGTGAACACTCTAAAGTTTACAATGTTACTAATGTGATCTAACTTAACCAATAATGCATTTTTTCTCAAATTAAATCAAATATTATTCTAAATTGTACAATGTTAATATGTGATCTAACGTAAATAATAATATATTTTTGTCTCAAATATTATTTTGATTAAAGTGTACAATGTTAATAATGTGATTTAGCATAAGCAATAATGTATTTTTGTTTCAAATTAAATCAAATATTATTTAAATGTTATTCTGAAAGATATTGTATCTCATTTAAATGAAAGTCATGTTGCTCATTACAATTGATTCACTATTAACATTCTCATTGAATATTCAAAAAATGTGAATCATCAACTTGCAAGTGTTATATTTACTTCTTAAAGGGTCACTTATCTCAATTTCTTGTAAAAAAGGATAAGTAATATTTTATCATGAACATCATATTCAACATGTCTCAAAAGTTTGATGAGATTTAATTTCAATGCATCTTAATGAGCTTTTTGGCAATCAAAATTATCCTCTTGATTACACATTAAGCAATTAACCTTTAACATTAAGGCAAATATTATTTTCTGTTAATCGTTACATGATCATGCATAATGACTTATTTTCAAAATGATTATTATAATTTTAAATTGTTAATGTATAAAAGAAATTTGTTCACATGTTAAGGGATAATTTACTCAATATCAACTCAAGATCAATAAACAAATGAAAGAGGAAACAAAATTATGAATTTTTTTATTATCTTTGTTAACACTTATAATTCAAGTATGTGCGTCATTTTTCCTCTTCATGGCTATAAAAACACACTTTGTCTTCCCACCTTCCCTTCAATCCAGCCTCATGAAGGTTTCTCTCTTGCAATATTATGATATCCTTCTCCTTCTTACCCATGGTTGTTAGAAAAGAAGAACATTCATAGCCTAGAGTTAGCCCTGGTCACTTGTTTATATCTTGATGATATATACATTAGAATAGGGTTCTCCCTAAGAAGTTGCAACTCACATGAATACTTTTAATCCATAAGACAAGTAATTCAAAATCTGTAGAATCAAATGCTCACCCTTTAGTAGATATTCATGTTAAATGGAACTCGTCTTGATAGGTCCATAAAGATAAATGAGTTAAACAAGCCCCAAGGTAACAGAGATCCCACTTACTTAAGAGTTGATTTCAATTTTTTTTCAATCCAACACTTATATGTTAGCCATACTCTAGTTAAAGATGAGACTTACCTCTTTACTTCCCATGATTATAGAATCTACCAAGTTATTGATGAAAAGGAAACCATAGAATTTGATGATGATTTTCCCTCATATGATCTCGTTTTTCATGACTCCCTTGATCTTAACCAAGTTAATTACTTTGGGGAAAAAATTTCTAGTCTATTATTTTGGTCAAATGGAATTGAACGATATGTGTTATGATCCAATGCCTTAAAAATGATTAAATGTCAATGAATATAGTCTGCATCAAGGGGGAAACCTCCTTTTACAATATATCCAATTTAGAATACAATATGAGATGTGATAAGATCATCCTAAGACAAGGTTTCCTTTGTGTGTGTGTGTGTGTAGGAGAGAAATGAAACAATTATAATGAAAGGATACCATGAAACGTTCAAGTTGACATACAATTATAATACTATAAATGTAATAATTCAATATCTAGGGCTTATTAAGGGATTTCACACATAAAATGGGGTTTTGTCTAGGTATTGGCATGCCCTTCCCCTTCAAAAAAGTGTTTTCCTCAGCACTTGACTAACTACATGTGTTTTTGCATGAAGAATGTGTATTTTCATGTTGTCTCTTCCACTAGTAGGTTCCTCCATTTGACGAGGTACTATGTGACTGTTCGATTTCTCAGTTGCTCAATCCTTCTTTCAAGGATTGTTTCTGGTTCTAGTATGATTTTCCCTTCTTCATTAATCTCTGGTAAAACAATTTATATTGGAATGTTGTTGTTGATTACCTTCTTTAAGCAAGAAACATGGAAGACTAGATGTACACGTGAATATGGAGGAAACTCCAATTTGTGAGACATACTTCCAATCCTTTGAAAAACCTTATAGGGGACTTAATATTTTGGTGCTAATTTAGTTTCCTTCTTTTGTTTCTTAAGGGACATATGTTTATATGGTTGTAGCCTCATAAATACTCAATCCCCCACTTCAAATTACCTTTCACTATGATGTTGATCTGCTTGTTGTTTCATCCTATTTTATGCCATAACCAAGTTGTCCTTCAATAGTTTGAGAACCTCTTGTTGGTTCCCTATGTTGTCCTCCATTTCTTAAACATTTGTATTCCCTTTAAAGGGTGATGTAATGGATGGAGGATAACATCCATAAAGAGCCAGGAATGGGGACATTTTTTATGAACTATGGAAGGATGTGTTGTACCAACATTCCTCCAATGGAAACCACTTGACCCATTGTGTTGGTTTATTGGATGCAAAACCACAAATATGTCCTTCTAGAAATTTATTCACAATCTCAATTTTCCCATCAGATTGAGGGTGTTGTCAAATTGCCAATTTGTCATTTTTTTTTTTTTTTCTGATCATTTTACTGATCATTTTACTGCATCTTGTCACCTACTCATTGCCCTTATTATCATGTTTCTTCATGAATATATGGCAACAATATTATGAATGTTGAAGTAGTGAATTATCATTATTTTCCTTTATTTTTTGATGAATTAGAAAGGATTATTGTTGGTGTTACTAATGATGATTTTCCTAGTATGGTTCATGTAGCTTCTATGCAACCTCTGAATTTGGCATATCTACGCAGCTCCAAGGAAAACTATGAAGAGTAGGATTTGTTCCTAGGGATGATGACATGGATATTTGTTGCTTAATTGATACCTAAGATGATTCCATACGTCTCCAGATCATGATTTCAAATCAAACAACTTGATATTTGTTGCTTAATTGATACCTAAGATGATTCCATACGTCTCCAGATCATGATTTCAAATCAAACAACTTGATTCCATACGTCTCCAGATCATGATTTCAAATCAAACAACTTGTGCCAAGAAGAATCGAGTAACGAACTTCAGACGCAATTTATGGAGCAGTGAAGAAGAATTTAGAAATTACGTGACATGAGTTTTTATCATAAAATCCCCAATTGGGTGACTCACAAGTGGTTTCTCAAAATAGTGTGTGGATTGGGAGATGCGTGAAGCTCTTTCATAGGTATATTTCTTGTTGCGGTTTTCTCAAATTGTGCCTCGAAACAAAGCGATCGGTTAGAAAAGGAACCAAATCAGGCCTATTCACAAATAATTTTGTGGTAAATGGATAAAATGTAATCAGATCTTGAGTTTTTCTTCAACCAAGATCCACCAAAAACACACAAAGACAATATTTTGTAAATATGTTCATGAATGATAGTATATATTTGGAGGAATTGGTTCCAATTTCCTGCCTTTCCTCTTTATATAAAATATATGAGCAGGGTAGAGAGGAGAGGGGAAGGATTAGCATCAAAAATATCCATTCGTTGACACTTTAATCTTTTAATTTCATTTCATAATAATGAGTTGTTGATGTTCCATTCATGTGCTTGAATGCTTACTTAGTCTGAATCTTTCTCACATCTTGTGTTAGGTTTGGCAAGGCTTCCATTCTCTAACATGCGTTGTGTTATTTCCATTTGTTCTTAGTTATCTATTTTATCCATATATATGAATTCCTTGTATGTGTTTCAATTATTGATTATGTATTTAAATATTTCATTACATGTCATTTACATTTGACCACTAAAGGCCATGATTCATGAGTGAAACTCCTCTTTTGAATCCCTTGAATGCCTAACCATTAGAGTGGGATAAATAATGGGATTGGTGCTCTTGGATAAGCCTTGTTACTATCGACCCAACGCAGTCATATATTTCTGATTAGAGTAGGATTTGGACCTGCATATACTTTTCCTACATCCCACAAGCTTACGAGCCCCCGGTGTTGATGAATTGATGTACCCCAAAATCCCCCCTAAAACACAACCGAGGTGTTCACAATGATGAGTCCTGACAATATGAATCCATGTTAGGTAATCATGTACAATTATAGATGCATAACAACTGAGAAAAAGTGAGGTAAAGAGGGAAAACCTAGTGCGAACCCCNCCCCCCCCTCTCTCAAAATATGTTTCTAACAAAAAATAAATATTAACATGCTCAACTACTAATATTATTTATCCCTCACTCCCATAATGTTACTCAATGAGACTAAAAATTTTTTGTTGAAAGACTTGGTAAAGATGTCTACCACCTTCACCAAAGATGGACATAACTGCATATCAATGACTCCATCCTGAATATGTCCTACAATAAAGTGCATATGAACCTCAATGTGCTTGGCCTAATGCCTCCGAGATGGGTCTCTACATAGCTTAAGAGTATTGTGATTATCACACCATATAATTGTCGAATGATGAAAATGAACTCACTAATCTATAAGAAAGTGCTACAACCAAACAGCCTGAGTAGTAACATTCACTACACCCGTGTATTCTTCCTATGTTGATGATAAATTAATTGTTGATAGATGGAGAGGAGGTTGACCAAAAGCTTCAAAACATGAAGTACATCTTGAAAGAATCCATGGTCTAGATAAAATATACTTGTATCGCACACCTCATCTGGGGAATCAAATCCCATGAATATCCGTGGTCCAAAACAAGTCTCCAAGTATGAGAAAATTATATCTGATGAGGAAATGTGATGGGTATCCCTTGAATCAAGCACCCAAGAATTAGAAGAATATGAAATAGAAAGTAAAAAAAGACCATTACCTATTTTTGATGATGGCTTGTTCTATGTCTTCTTCCTTTCATTATCATGAATACAATCCTCAAGGTGATTCTCCTCAACTGATTATGACATGAGATCCATGGTCTTTTTCATGCAAGAAATCTTAAGATGGAACCCTTTCTTAAATAAGGAACACATGGTATTCTCCTTCTTTCTAATTGATACCTTGGAACTCAAACTCTCAACTATGGAATTTTGTTTACCTTCCTTCTTCTTCTCTTGGTCCTTCTTACCCATGTTCTTGTGATTATTCTTTTTTGAACTTCCTTGAGCTATAATCACATGGGGATTTGAACTCTTGAGTGCCCCTATCTTGATGATATTTTTATACTCATGGATAAGTGATTCCATGAACTCATCAAGGGATGACATATTCCATGTAGACCCATAGATAACTTAGTAGTGGGAAAATAATAAGTGTAGATAGAATACTCTGACCCTACCTTGGTTAGAGTTTAAAAAATTAAATCTTCATATTTCTTATGAATTCCACAGGCCCTAACATCTAAAAGAAAAATTTTAAACTTACAGAAGAAATCCTATAAGGTCTCAAAATCACTTGGATTCAATGCATGTAGATCATTCTCCAATTGATGACCTCTTAGTTTGTCTTTCTTTCCTATCAAATCCTTCAAATTTGTTCAAACATTGTTAGGAGTCTTGCAAGTATCGACATGAAAGAGGAGATCCAGAGAGATGCTAAAAAAAATATCCTATAGGATTCATCCACTCTGTTGAATAATTTTTCTTTCTCTATGATTGTAGTAGGATCGACCTTCATCCCCATGGTAACCCTATACAAACCCTTTCCGCGAAGTACAAGCTCTATATTGGGCTTCCACTCAAAGTAGTTGAAGCATGTCAAGATCTCTGAAGAAGATGGATGATCCATAGTTCTCTATGGCTTGTCCAATATGATATATAAACCTGTAATAAAATTCAATACTCCCTCACAATAATAACTATGATACCATGTAGTATTAAACCACACTCCAATATCTAATTGTGAGTAGGAAATACAACACTAGTTAATTGCAAAAGAAAGAAAGAAGAGAGCAAAATAGAATCAATATTCACACATAAGAAACTAAGAAACCAACTCGAATCACATTGTATTAATCCTTGATCATGAGTACAATATATAGAACTCTCCATAAGAGGAGTAATGTGCACTAGGTTGGGGTTTCCATGTGCATTCTCAAGTAAAAAAAAAACACTCCCACTTGCAACCGTGAAATAAAGTCTAAAGTTTCTAATAATAAGGAAGGGTAAAAAATAAGGTGTGAACTCAAATGAGAACTCTACATGAACTCAACATGCATTACACAATAGAAACTTTCTCCTAGAATAATACTAGAGTCCAAAAATGGAACTAAAGTCCTAACTTAACTGAGAGAGAATTTCCTAAATATGGAAAGTCAATACATAAGTGAAATAGGTTAACTCTAGGAATAAGATGGGTAAATCACACTTACTTAGGAGGTCATTAATAGATATAACAAGTGCACATTAGGTTACATGTCACTTTTCCAATCACTTCTTAGTCATTTCCAAGTGGGTACTGCATGGTAAACCTACTAAAAATAGAAAATGACAAAAATAGATTGTTGGGGTTTGGCTGCCTGCTACAAATAGAAAATGCCAAAAATATACATGATCAAGAATATCTAGGATAGGTAAGGCAGAAAGGATAGGTATGGTGGTTAGGCTAGGTCTATGCATGGCTATACATAGACATGCTATAAATAACAGTCCTCCTAAGAAAATGTAAAAATATAAAAATGAGTATGTCACTCAGTATGTAGTTGAGCATGTACCCCAACAATTTTCTCATTTGTTGGTAATCATGCTCAAGGTGTTTCATTGGAAACATGGATACTCTTATGTAATGTATGTTACTACCCTTGATATCAAGCAGAAATCAATTGAGAAACTTGGAATAAGTGTTGCCCCTGTCAGTGATTCATATGAAAAAGGCAAGATTTATGCTAAGCAACAACGTGTCTAGATATCATTTTAGACCAAGGAACCATTGGAATGGAAATTATATGCCAACTTTAGGGCCCATCTCATGTTGTATTCATAGTGTGGGTGGAGGTGGTCTAATTTCCAGCATTGTTTCTTACATAAATAAAATTTTGGCTTAGGTATGGATATTTGGTGTTGAACCAGTAGATCTAAATTCTATAAATCTATCTTTGTGATGTTGGAGCATGTCAAATACTTTGCGGATGTGGTATAAATTAAGATTGTAGGAGAAGAAACATTTCATATGTGTATATAGATTGTGGATGGAGTGATTCTTGTTAGTCATGATGCTATATGTGCATCAATAAAGGACATGTTCAAAGAGAAGAGAATCATTTTAGAACCAAGTGGGGATCTGAAGGACAAAATGAGGTAGTGATAATCAACATGAAAAATATGATTTTTGGATGCTCATAGTTAGTAACTAGACTTGATCATGTTGGCACCAAAAGAGAAGTCGTTCGTACAAAATTTCTTATAGAAGGGTGTTTTTTTAAGAAGTTTTTCAACTTGGTTGGGATAATGAATATTACAAAATTCAAATATTGATTCACTTCAGATAAAGAAAAAACATGTATTTTGTATAGTTTTAGTATTCCAAGTGGAACTTAAAGCTATGAAAGATGTTATGAAATATTTTTGTTTATGAATTCTTAACCTCATTGGCCAAGGATCATTTGCTCGTTTTTATGGAAAGACATTCAAAATTTGAATATGATCTTTTTTGTAGATCAATATTTCCTATTGTTGGAGTTACTTCGCACACACCTAGGATTTATTTCTCCTAAGGTTTTTATTTGTTTATTATTCATAATTAGTCATTAAACAGACTCCTATATTTTAGGAGAGAATATTCCACCTGGAGAATAATCTCTTTCAATTGACACTTTAGTTTGACTAGTTGAGTTGAGTTTAGATGTTGCATTGGGATCATCACCATGCTAATTCAACCTTGCCTTGGTATCATCACCAAAGTGGTGCATTAGCCTTGATTCCTTGAGTTAACTCCTCACTACTTTATGTTTAGTCAGTTAACTGAAGACTAGTTGACTAGTTAACTCAACTAGGTGGCAGTTCACTCTCGTAACTGCCAGAGAGACTAGAATAGGTGGCAGTTCACTCCCGTAACTGTTGGTGTGTGTCCATATCACTCTAGACCATGAATATGGAAACTTGGTTCACCTCAATTCGAACTCATTGAGTTATACAGAGTATATCATGTGTAAATTATTTATTATTCACAATGGTTAATGAGAATTCTTCCATTCTTTCTCTCCTTCTTCTTCTTTCTCCAATTCTCTCTGCAAATGTGTGTATAATTGTTTATCTAGATATATTATATGTAGGTTCAACACATTTACATGGTATCAGAGCCACCGGACTTCTAAGAAAAATCTACACCAAWTTTTTTTGCAGGTACAAGAGATTGAAGACAACGGAAAGATAGAATTCCAAAAAGAATTCATTCTTACACCTTACAACTATTTTGCATGGAAGGAGAAAATAGCCATACATCTCTGATCCAGAGGGTTGTATAGGTTAACCATGAATACAGATACAGAACCGACATCAGCCATAGAAAAATCCAAGTACTTAAATCACATGGATGAGGCACTTAGAACAATTTGCAGTCTTATCTCTCCCGATCTCCTTTTTCACGTATCTTCCTGTAAGACTCCCAATGAATCCTAGAAAATATTGGAAGGGCTCTTTGGCAAACAAAATGAGATGAGGGGATACATGTTGGAGGTGGAGCTACTCACATTAGATCCAAAAAGCTTCGACAATATCCAATATTTCTTTACAAAATTCAAGGATTTACTGTCGCAACTCAAAGCTTGCGTGGTTGATAAATCAGCGGAGGAGAAATAAATGGTTCTCACCATTATCTCCAAGCTTGGTCCTGAATTATCTGTATTCGTATCCACATTCCATACTGTTATATTCATCTCTGGAGCCACCTGGAAGATGCCTTCTCTTGAGGACTTTATCGAATCCTTGACACAGGAGCAAACCAAACTCATCAACATGGGTGCAATCAAAGGCCCAAGGGCACATGCACTCACTATGCATGATGGCAGCCACAAATATAAGAAATCTAAATATAAATATAAGCGGAAAGCTCATGCACATACGAAGAAGGAAGGGTACACAAAACCCTTCACTGATGCCTCTGGATCCAAAGGAGAAAAGGGAAGAAAAGGGGAGAAATGCACATACTATCACAAAGGATTCCATTCGGAATCTGCATGCATGAAAAAAACAAAATAGATCTAATGTCTTAGATACTTCAGCAAAACAACGTTGGAGATTACATGCCCAAGGGTGCAAAGAAGAAGAAGCCAAAATATCTGAATTCCAAGAAAGAAAATTCTAGCCATGCCTTGATTGCCATCAACTCCTCTCCCGATTCTTGGATCGTAGATTCAAGAGAATCAAATCACATGGTTTCCTCAGAAGCAATCTATTCTTCATTGGATGCATGCAAAGGTCCTTCTATTCGTATGGGGGACAACTCTTCTATCGAAGTCACTAGAAAATGAAGGATTGAACTCACCAACGGAAGTTTCGAGAATGTGTTGCATGTTCCCAAGATTTTTGTCAACCTTCTCTCTGTGTACCAGATGATGAATTTTCCAAGATATTCCAGGATTCATTGAGAGTCTTACAGGAAGATATGTGAAAAAGGAGATCGGGAGAGATAATACTACAAATTGTTCCGAGTGCCTCATCCATGCGATTTAAGTACTTGGATTTTTCTATGGCTGATGTCAGTTATGTATTTGTATTCATGGTTAACCTATACAACCCTTTGTATCAGATATGTATGGCTATGTTATCCTTCCATTCAAAATAGTTGTAAGGTGTAAGAATGAATTCTTTTTGGAATTCCATCTTTTCACTGTCTTCAATCTTTTGTACCTACAAAAAAATTTGGTGTAGATTTTGCTTAGAAGTCCATCAGCTCTGATACCATGTAAATGTGTTGAACCTACATAGAATATATCTAGATAAACAATGATACACATATTTGCAGAGAGAATTGGAGAAAGAAGAAGAAGAAGAGAAAGAATGGAAGAATTCTCATTAACCATTGTGAATAATGAATAATTTACACGTGATATACTCTATATAACTCAATGAGTTCGAATTGAGGTGAACCAAGTTGCCATAGTGGTGGTCTAGAGTGATCTGGACACACACCAGTAGTTACGAGAGTGAACTACCACCTATTCTAGTCTCTCTGGCAGTTACAGGAGTGAACTGCCACCTAGTTGAGTTATGTTGGCAAATATTTAACAGACAATGCATGCTTGTATACTTGTCATTGATGGCAAGTACAATAGTGAAGATGGCATGAGTACAGAAAGTATGTAATAGATGGGCATTATGAGAAGACGCTGCAAAGAAGATTCGAATAAGCTCAGAAGAGATAGTGCAGAGGATTGTTGGCAGATCATCGATGTCAAGATCAGAATAAGTGGAACAAAGTAAGCTTGGGAGGAGAAGCAGCATTTTTTATCGTTAGATTCCATTTACAATTCCCGATGACCTTTAGATCAAGGTGTGATCTCGATCGTCGACTCCATTTCAGAGTTTCGCGACTCGCGACTTGGAGAGGCAAGAAATATGACCATTTAAATCACGATTTAATCGCAGCCATCAGATCAAGGTGTGATCTGGACCGTCGACTCCATTTCAGAGTTTTTCGACTCGCGACTTGGAGAGGTAAGAAACATAACCATCGAAATCGCGAAATGAGAAATCATGATTTAATACCAGCCGCCAGATCAAGGTGTGTTCTGGATCGTTGATCTGAGCTCCATCTCAAAGCTTCGCCTATCACAACTTGGAGAGGTAAGAAACATAATCATCGAAATCGCGATATGCGAAATCGCAATTTAATCCTAGCCATTAGATCAAGGTTTGTTCTAGACCGTTGATCCAGCTCCATCTTGGAACTTCACCTATCATGACTTGGAGAGGCAAGTAACATAACCACTGAAATCGCGATATGCGAAATCACGATTTATTCACAGTCGTCAAATCGAGGTTTGTTCTGGACTGTTGATCCAGCTCTATCTCGGAGCTTCGCCTATCGCGACTTGGAGAGGCAAGAAACATGAATGTAAAAATCGCGATATGTGAAATCGCGATATGATCTGAGCCATTGAATTAAGATCAGATCTAGACCATCGAATCATAGGACAAGTCACTGACTTGGAGTCAATGGAGTATGGTGTGGAAACTCGTGAGATGCGAGTTCATGATGAGATCTATACCATAGATTCATCGAGATTGTGGACCATTGATCTCAGCTTCATCTCGGGGTTTCAAGGATCGCAACTTGGAGAGACGAGATATCTCATCTCTAGATTCATGAAATGCGAATTCGCGAAAATCACTTTATGCATAAGCGCTCGGTCATGGCCATGGTCATATAGTGGAAGGAGCTAGCGTAGAAAAGATCTGTATCATAGTTTCGGAGATTGCGATATGAAGTGTTGAGACACTTGGCCACAGGAATGTTGAAATGTCGAAACCCGATTTAAAGGAAATATTAATAAAGTTAATCCAATGGTGCAGATAAACCTGAATATGATCGGAGGGCTACTGTTCTCTCTCATAGTTAATTTATCAGTTACGAATCTGTTAGCGAAATTGATTCATGATTCTTGATCGGTTGGCATTTCAGTTGCTCGGACGGTTTTTATTTTGCCTAAGAAGATGTGAAGAGTAACTACTGTGTGTGTGGAGAAAAAAAAGAGTAAATGAGACAGACTAGGCGTGGTCGTTAGTTCTAGACGAAAAATGAATTAAATTGTAAGAAAGGGAAAATCACAAGATGCGCAGTGCGAGACTAAAAATATGTGTAGTGTGAGACTGAAAATATGCACAGTGTGAGACTACAAATATGCATAGTGTGAGATAAAGCTCAGAGAAGAGTAATAGATGAGGAAAAGACTTGAAGCAGAGCAGAATGATAGAACAAGTTGAAGCAGAGCAGAATGACAGAACAAGTTGAAGCAAAGCAAATTTGCAAAATAGACAAAGGAAGAGAAGAATTGCAGAACAGTCGGAAGTAGACCAGATTTACAGAATAGAGAAGAAGTGGTAAGAATCGATTTATCTGTGTAGTTGGTTGTTTAATTATTTATTTATATTCCAGGGTGGTTAGGAGGTGCTAGGGAGGACTGTTATCCTCAGAGGTTCAAGTGGGAGCTTGAACACAGGGAGTTGTAGCTTCCATCTGGTTGCAGCTAGAGAAACTAGGGTGGTAGGGTGGTGCAAGGGAGAACAAGTTTTCTCTGTTATACAGGTTGGAGCCTATGTAACTGGAAGTTGGTTCTTCCATCCAGTTGGTGTTGGAACATTAGGGGAGTTGGTGCTTCCTTCTAGTGGGTGCTACAGAAACAAGAGAGTCGGTGCTCTCAAACAAGTTGCAGCTTGTAAAACAGAGGTAGCAGCCTCACAATGAGTTGGTGCTCAATTATAGATGATGTACAGAACTTAAAAGACTACCTATCATTTTGAAGAAGAAGAGGTTTTCTCCCTTTATGGGTTTCCTCATGAAAATCTGTCTCTGTGTATATCTTATGTGTGACTGATGCTCATTACTTTTATTGTCCATATGTTGTATAATGTTTATGATCACTTGAAGAAAGATTAAGATTTTTTTAATAGACTTAAAATTGTTTAAGCACAATAACAACTGATTCACCCCCCCCCTCTCAGTTGTCTTAGTAATTTCAACAAGTTAACTAGTCAACTAATCTTCAGATAACTGACTGAACATAAAGTAGTGAGGAGTTAACTCAATGAATCAAGGCTAATGCACCACTCTGGTGATGATACCAAGGCAAGGTCGAATTAGCATGGTGATGATCCCAATGTTGCATGGTGATAATCCCAATGCAACATCTAAACTCAACTCAACTAGTCAAACTGAAGTGTCAAGTGAAAGAAAATATTCTCTAGGTGGAATATTCTCTCCTAAAATATAGGAGACTGGTTAATGACTAATTATGACTAATAAATAAATAAAAACCTTAGGAAAAAGAAATCCTAGGTGTGTGTGAAGTAACTCCAACAATAGGAAATATTGATCTACAAAAAATATCATATTCAAATTTTGAATGTCTTTCCATAAAAAGGAGGAAATTATCCTTGGCCAATGAGGTTAAGAATTCATAAACAAAAATATTTCATAACATCTTTCATAGCTTTAAGTTCCACTTGGAATACTAACACTATACAAAATACATGTTTTTTCTTTATCTGAAGTGAATCAATATTTGACTTTTGTAATATTCATTATCCCAACCAAGTTGAAAAACTTCTTAAAAAATACACCCTTCTATAAGAAATTTTGTACGAACGACTTCTCTTTTGGTGCCAACATGATCGAGTCTAGTTACTAACTATGAGCATCCAAAATTCATATTTTTCATGATGATTATCACTACCTCATTTCGTCCTTCAAATCCCCACTTGGTTCTAAAATGAATCTCTTCTCTTTGAACATGTCCTTTATTGATGCACATATAGCATCATGACTAACAAGAATCACTCCATCCACAATCTATATACACATATGAAATGTTTCTTCTCCTACAATCTTAATTTATACCACATCCACAAAGTATCTGACATGCTCCAACATCACGAAGATAGATTTATGGAATTTAGATCTATTGGTTCAACACCAAATATCCATACCTAAGCCAAAATTTTATTTATGTAAGAAACAATCCTGGAAATTAGACCACCTCAACCCACACTATGAATACAACATGAGATGGGCCCTAAAGTTGGAATATAATTTCCATTCCAATGGTTCCTTGGCCTAAAATGATATCTGGACACGTTGTTGCTTAGCATAAATCTTGCCTTTTTCATATGAATCACTGATAGGGGAAACAATTATTCCAAGTTGCTCAATTGATTTCATCTTGATATCAAGGGTAGTAACATACATTACATAAGAGTATCCATGTTTCCAATGAAACACCTTGAGCATGATTACCAACAAATGAGAAAATTGTTGGGGTACATGCTCAACTACATACTTAGTGACATACTCACTTTTATATTTTTACATTTTCTTAGGAGGATTGTTATTTATAGCATGTCTATGTATAGCCATGCATAGACCTAGCCTAACCACCATACCTATCCTTTATGCCTTACATATCCTAGATATTCTTGATCATGTATATTTTTGGCATTTTCTATTTTTAGCAGGTGGCCAAACCCCAACAGTCTATTTTTGTCATTTTCTATTTTTAGCAGGTCTACCATGCAGTACCCACTTGGTAGTGACTAAGAAGTGATTGGAAAAGTGGTATGTAACCTAATGTGCAGTTGTTATTCTATTAATGTCCTCCTAAGGAAGTGTGCATTACCCATCTTATTCCTGGACTTAACCTATTTCACTTATGTATTGACTTTCCATATTTATGAAATTCTCTCTCAATTAGGACTTTAGTTCCATTTTTGGACTCTAGTATTATTCTAGGAGAATTTTTATATTGTGTAATGCATGTTGAGTTCATGTAGAGTTCTCATTTGAGTTCACATCTTATTTTTTACCCTTCCTTATTATTAGAAACTTTTGAATTTATTTCACAGTTGCAAGTGGGAGTGTTTTTTTTTTTACTTGAGCATGGACATGGAAACCCCAACATAGTGCACATTACTCCTCTTATGGAGAGTTCTATATATTGTACTCATGATCGAAGATTAATACTATGTGATTCGGGTTGGTTTCTTAGTCTCTTATGTGTGAATATTGATTCTATTTTTCTCTCTTCTTTCTTTCTTTTGCAATTATCTAGTGTAATATTTCCTACTCACAATTAGATATTATAGTGTGGTTTAATACTACATGGTATCATAGTTATTATTGTGAGGGAGTATTGAATTTTATTATAGGTTTATATATCATATTTGACAAGCCATAGAGAACTACGGATCATCCATCTTCTTCGGTGATATTGACACGCTTCAACTACTTTGAGTGGAAGCCCAATATAGAGCTTGTACTTAGTGGAAAAGGTTTGTATAGGGTTACCATGGGGATGAAGGTCAATCCTACTAAAGCCATAGAGAAAGAAAAATTATTCAACGGAGTGGATGAATCCTATAGGATAATTTTTTTAGCATCTCTCTGGATTTCCTCTTTCATGTCAATACTTGCAAGACTCCTAACAATGTTTGAACAAAGTTGAAGGATTTGATAGGAAAGCAAGACAAACTAAGAGGTCATCAGTTGGAGAATGATCTACATGCATTGAATCCAAGTGATTTTGAGACCTTATAGGATTGCTTCTGTAAGTTCAAAATTTTTCTTTCAGATGTTAGGGCTTGTGGAATTCATAAGAAATATGAACATTTAATCGTTTAAAATCTAACCAAGGTAGGGCCAGAGTATTCTATATACACTTATTCTTTTCCTACTACTAAGTTATCTATGGGGTCTACATGGAATATGCCATCCCTTGATGAGTTCATGGAATCACTTATCCATGAGCATAAAAATATCATCAAGATAGGGGCACTCAAGAGTTCAAATCCCCATGTGCTTATAGCTCAAGGAAGTTCAAAAAACAATAATCATAAGAACATGGGTAAGAATGACCAAGAGAACAAGAAGGAAGGTAAACAAAATTCCATGGTTGAGAGTTCGAGTTCCAAGGTATCAATTAGAAAGAAGGAGAAGATCATGTGTTCCTTATTTAACAAAGGGTTCCATCCTAAGAGTTCTTGCATGAAAAAGACCATTGATCTCATGTCATAATCAGTTGAGGAGAATCACCTTGAGGATTGTATTCCAGATAATGAAAGGAAGAAGACATAGAACAAGCCATCATCAAAAATAGGTAATGGTCTTTTTTTACTTTCTATTTCATCTTATTCTAATTCTTGGGTGCTTGATTCAAGGGATACCCATCACATTTCCTCATCAGATATAATTTTTTCATACTTGGAGACCTTTTTTGGACCACCGATATTGAAGGGATTTGATTCCCTAGATGAGGTATGCAGTACAAGTATATTTTATCTAGACCATAGATTCTTTCAGGATGCAATTCATGTTTCGAATATTTTGGTGAACCTCCTCTCCATCTATCAACAAGTAATTTATCATCAACATAGGAAGAATACACAGGTGCAGTGAATGTTACTATTCAGGTTGTTTGGTTGTAGCACTTTCTTATAGATTTGGGAGTTCATTTTCATCATTCGACAATTATATGGTGTGATAATCACAATACTCTTAAGCTATGTAGAGACCCATCTCGAAGTCATTAGGCCAAGCACATTGAGGTTCATAAGCACTTTATTGGAGGACATATTGAGGATGGAGTCATTGATATGCAGTTATGCCCATCTTCGGTGAAGGAGGTAGACATCTTTACCAAGTCTTTCAACAAACAAAATTTAGTCTCATTGAGTAACATTATGGGAGTGAGGGATAAATAATATTAGTAGTTGAGCATGTTATCATTTACTTTTTGTTAGAAACATATTTTGAGGGGGGGGAGGGGCGGTGGTTCCCACTAGGTTTTCCCTCTTTACCTCACTTTTTCTCAGTTGTTATGCATCTATAATTGTACAAGAGTACCTAACATGGCTTCATATTGTCAAGACTCATTATTGTGCACACTCTGGTTGTGTTTTTTTATTTTATTTTATTTTATTTTTATTTTTTTTTGGGGGGGGGGG
>ML777005.1:2400005-2443254 GCA_009831015.1 Picea engelmannii
TTGGGGTACATCAAATCATCAACACTGGGGGCTCATAACCTTGTGAGATGCAGGAAAAGTATATGCAGGTCCAAATCCTACTCTAATCGGAAATATATGACTATGTTGGGTCCATACTAACAAGTCTTATCCAAGAGCACCAATCCCATTATTTCTCCCACTCTAATGGTTAGGCATTCAAGGGATTCAAAAGAGGAGTTTCACTCATGAATCATGTCCTTTAGTGGTCAAATGTAAATGACATGTAATGAAATATTTAAATACATAATCAATAATTGAAACACATACAAGGAATTCATATATATGGATAAAATAGATAACTAAGAACAAATGGAAATAACACAATGCATGTTAGAGAATGGAGGCCCTACCAAACCTAGCACAAGATGTGAGAAAGATTCAGACTAAGTAAGCACTCAAGCACATGAATGGAACATCAACAACTCATTATTATGAAATGAAATTAAAAGATTAAAGTGTCAAAGAATGGATATTTTTTATGCTAATCCTTCCCCTCTCCTCTCTACCCTGCTCATATATTTTATACAAAGAGGAAAGGTGGGAAATTGGAACCAATTCCTCCAAATATATACTGTCATTCATGGACATATTTACAAAATATTTTCTTTGTGTGTTTTTGGTGGATCTTGGTTGAATAAAAACTCAAGATCTGATTACATTTTATCCATTTACCACAAAATTATCTGAGAATAGGCTTGAGTTGGTTCCTTTTCTAACCGATCGCTTTGTTTGGAGGCACAATTTGAGAAAACCGCAACAAGAAATATCCCTATGAAAGAGCTTCACGCATGTCGCAATCCACACACTATTTTGAGAAACCACTTGTGAGTCACCCAATTGGGGATGTTATTATCAAAACTCATGTCATAGAATTTCTAAACTCTTCTTCATTGCTCCATAAATTGAGTCTAAAGTTCATTACTCGATTCTTCTTGGCACAAGTTGTTTGCTTTGAAATCATGCTCTGGAGACGTATGGAATCATCTTAGGTATCAATTAAGCAACAAAGATCCATGTCATCATCCCTAGGAACAAATCCTACTCTTCATAGTTTTCCTTGGAGCTGTGTAGATATGCCAAATTCAAAGGTTGCATAGAAGCTACATGAACCACACTAGGAAAATCATCATCAGTAACACCAACAATAATCCTTTCTAATTCATCAAAAAATAAAGGAAAATAATGATAATTCACTACTTCAACATTCATAATATTGTTGCGGTATATTCATGAAGAAACATGATAAGAAGGGCAATGAGTAGGTGACAAGATGCGGTAAAATGATCCCAAAAAAAAATGACAAATTGGCAATTTGACAACACCCTCAATCTGATGGGAAAACTGAGATTGTGAATACATTTCTAGAAGGATATATTTGTGGTTTTGCATCCAATAAACCAACACAATGGGTCAAGTGGTTTCCATTGGAGGAATGTTGGTACAACACATCCTTCCATAGTTCATAAAAAATGTCCCCATTCCTAGCTCTTTATGCATGTTATCCTCCATCCATTAAATCACCCTTTAAATGGAATACAAATGTTCAATAAATGGAGGACAACATAGGGAACCAACAAGAGGTTCTCAAACTATTGAAGGACAACTTGGTTATGGCAGAAAATAGGATGAAGCAACAAGCAGATCAACATCGTAGTGAAAGGTAATTTGAAGTGGGGGATTGAGTATTTATGAGGCTACAACCATATAAACATATGTCCCTTAAGAAACAAAAGAAGGAAACTAAATTAGCACCAAAATATTAAGTCCCCTATAAGGTTTTTCAAAGGATTGGAAGTATGTCTCACAAATTGGAGTTTCCTCCATATTCACGTGTACATCTAGTCTTCCATATTTCTTTCTTAAACAAGGTAATCAACAACAACATTCCAATATAAATTTTTTTACCAGAGATTAATGAAGAAGGGAAAATCATACTATAACCAGAAACAATCCTTGAAACAAGGATTGAGCAACTGAGAAATCTAACAGTCACATAGTACCTCATCAAATGGAGGAACCTACTAGTGGAAGAGACAACATGGGAATATGCGTTCTTCATGAAAAAACACATGTAGTTAGTCAAGTGCTGAGGAAAACACTTTTTTGAAGGGGAAGGGCATGCTAATACCTAGACAAAAACCCATTTTATGTGTCAAATCCCTTAATAAGCCCTAGATATTGAATTATTACATTTAGAGTATTATAATTGTATGTCAACTAGAACCTTTCATGGTATCCTTTCATTATAATTGTATCATTTCTCTGCTACACACACGCGTGCGCCAAGGAAACCTAGTCTTAGGATGATCTTATCACATCCCATATTGTATGAACTAAATTGGATATATTGTAAAAGGAGGTTTCCCCCTCGATGTGGACTGTATTCATTGACATTTTATCATTTTTAAGGCGTTGCATCATAACACATATCATTCAATTCCATTTGACCAAAATAGTAGACTAGAAAATTTCTCCCCAAAGTAATTAACTTAGTTAAGATCAAGGGAGTCATGAAAAATGAGATCATATAAAGGAAAATCATCATCAAATTCTATGGTTTCCTTTTCATCAATAACTTGGTAGATTCTATAATCATGGGAAGTAAAGAGGTAAGTCTCATATTTAACTAGAGTATGGCTAACATATAGGTGTTGGATTGAAAAAACATTGAAATCAACTCTTAAGTAAGTGGGATCTTTGTTACCTTGGGGCTTGTTTAACTCATTTATCTTTATGGGCCTATCAAGACGGGTTCCATTTAGCATGAATATCTACTAAAGGGTGAGCATTTGATTCTATAGATTTTGAATTACTTGTCTTATGGATTAAAAGTATTCATGCGAGTTGCAACTTCTCAGGGAGAACCCTATTCTAATGTATATATCATCAAGATATAAACAAGTGACCAAGGCTAACTCTGGGTTATGAATGTTCTTCTTTTCTAACAACCATTGGTAAGAAGAGAAGGATATCATAATAGTGCAAGAGAGAAACCTTCATGAGGCTGTATTGAAGGGAAGGTGGGAAGACAAAGTGTGTTTTTATAGCCATAAAGAGGAAAAATGACACACATACCTAAATTATAAGTGTTAACAAAGATAATAAAAAAATTCATAAATTTGTTTCCTCTTTCATTTGTTTATTGAGCTTGAGTTGATATTGAGTAAATTGTCCCTTAACATGTGAACAAATTTTTTTCATACATTAACAATTAAAAATTATGATAATCATTTTGAAAATAAGTCATTATGCATGACCATGTAACGATTAGCAGAAAACAATATTTGCCTTAATGTTAGAGGCTAATTGCTTAATGTGTAATCAAGAGGATAATTTTGGTTGTCAAAAAGCTCATTAAGATGCATTGAAATTAAATCTCATAAAACTTTTGAGACATGGTGAATATGATGTTCATGATGAAATATTACTAATCCTTTTTTACAAGAAATTGAGATGAGTGACCCATTAAAAAGTAAATATAACACTTGCAAGTTGATGATTCACATTCTTTGAATATTCAATGAAAACTTTAATAGTAAATCAATTGTAATGAGCAACATGACTTTCATTTAAACGAGATACAATACCTTTCAGAATAATATTTAAATAATATTTGATTTAATTTGAGACAAAAATACATTATTGCTTATGCTAGATCACATTACTAACATTGTACACTTTAATCAGAATAATATTTAACTTAATTTAAGACAAAAATATATTATTATTTATGTTAGATCACATTACTAACATTGTACAATTTAGAATAATATTTTATTTAATTTGAGAAAAAAATGCATTATTGTGTAAGTTAGATCACAGTACTAACATTGTACACTTTAGAGTTAAACCCATTAAAAGTAAATCTTTATAATCATGGAAAAATAATCCTATGAACCCTTTTTTTTTTTTTTTAATATTTCATTTTTTAAATAATCCTATGTGTACGCTTTAGAGTGTACACTTTAGAGTTAAACCCATTAAAAGTAAATCTTTATAATCATGGAAAAATAATCCTATGAACCCCTTTTGGTTTTTTTAATATTTCATTTTTTAAATAATCCTATGAACCCCTTTTTGTTTTTTTTAATATTTTATTTTTTAAATAATTCTATCGACCCTTTTGTATTTTTTAATATTTTATTTTTTAATTGTTTTTTAATGTTATATAAAAAGGAAACAAAATAAAAAAAAATCACATCAAAATATGATTGAGAAAATAAAAAGTGGAAACAAAACCTAATGAACATAAAGAAATATTTTACAAACTCAACTAGAATGTTAAACTCAACTACAATGTTAAAGAAAATGACAAATTAGAAAATGTAACCGTAATAATGTGAATCAAGAAATGTAACATAAAGTAATGTTAAAAAGGTATATATATATATATATATATATATATATATATATATATATATATATATATATATATAATGACCATGGAATAAAGTAAACTAAGATTTCAACATTTAAATTATGAAGACATTTGTAAAGCCGTAGGATTATAAACAAGCTATGAAATATGCAACAATTCAAGAAGTAGTATTGGGTTTCAATCCTCCTAGAGAGGAGTAAAAGGGTGATTTTTTTTAAGTAGCGAAAGTGGGCCAGTGCTTGTTCTCCACTTAGTTTATGTCTATTAACATACATTGTAAGTTAGATGCAGAAACAATACAATGAATAGAAACGTAAAGAATTCAATAAGACGTGTTCTACTTTGACCTGTAATTAGATGAATCTTCCTCTAAACTATAACTAACTTTAAGTTAATGATCAACCTAAACTATAACTAACTTTAAGTTAATCATGGGTGACCAGTATATTAATAAATTTGATTGAATCAAAATGAAATAAATTAATGATTAAACAATCTTAGAAATAAAAGTAAAGTTGTACGTTCCCACACACATCTCTATGTGTATGTAAGATTAATCTTGGCTTTTTCATCTTAATCGTCGATAGGGACAAAAATTATGACAAGTTGCTCAATTGATTTTCTCTTGATATCGAGGGTAGTAACATACATTACCTAAGAGTATCCATGTTTCCAATGAAATACCTTGAGCATGATTACCAACAAATGAGAAAATTGTTGGGGTACATGCTCAACTACATACTCAGTGACATACTCAGTGACATACTTACTTTTTTATTTTTCCACTTTTTCATGAGGACTGTTATTTATAGCATGTCTATTTATAGCTATGCAGTGATTTGGAAGTGATTGGAAAAGTGACATGGCACCTGATGTGCACTTGTTCTAGCTATTAATGGCCCCCTAAGGAAGTGTGCATTATCCATTGTATTCTTGGAGTTAACCTATTTCACTTATTTAGTGACTTTCCATATTTATGAAATTCTCTCTCAGTTAGGACTTTAGTTCCATTTTTTTACTCTAGTATAAAATGCCAAATACTCGACGTGAACAATATCTGATGATAAAGAACATATAACAACTATTTGATAAAACTGAAAGTAAGCATGCGTACCTGAACGTGGCGTGAAAAAAATGCTCCTCCGAGGAGAAGTGTAGATGATAACTTAGGGAATATGAATGTGTAGATGGCGGGATCAGGATCTCATGGCCAAGAACGATTCAGAAAATGGAGGCTCTAAGATCTTGTACCAGAATGTAGAAGTTGGGAAAAAGAGCCTATATATGAATGGTGGGCCTGCAATGCCACCTCATTTGCGTCGACACTATTGTTGATCTGGTGAGAGAGTTGTGAGTTGATTTGGAAGATTATGGGAGATTGGGGCTACCGATCAGGGAGTTGCGAGAGACAGGGTGGTGAACTTATCGTCCCGCACGTTGTGAATTTGATGGATGTTAGTTAGGGACTGTACACAAGGTCGTACATGGTGTTTTTAAGGGCTGGTTCCCAATAGTGCACGGGAAATAGATGAATACCTATGCATGGGTGTGCGCGTAGGAATCAATTTCCCACACATTATGTGTAGTTTTATCCCAATCAATTGTGCATTCATGAATGTGTGACTGTAATCGGGAAACCAACACATAATGTGCACCTGTGTGGATTATAGTCACACATATGGGCGTATGGGTTGGAAAGACAAGAAAGCATAGGATGCACGCCTGTCTCATGGAAAGTTGTGCACTCATACGCGATTGTGTGTGCGACAGTTGCACATGGGTGCACATTTGTATGACGAACAGTCGCGCATAGATGCACGACTATATTGGATAATACACGCACTGTGTGGAGGCTTATGGATGTATGTTGTTTTTTATTATTATTATGTTTGATGTATGAGGTGGTTGATCATGTGTTTTTGGGTGAATGCAAGTGATCAATAGAGTTGGTGACGATGTCGGTCCATTGGTGAGAGCAAGACTGTGATCGACTGAGAGAGGCTGTGAGGGAGAAGCCAGTAATGCGCAGACATTTGATGGCCTACAACTTACTGAAGCTCTTCGATTGTCTGTTGATACGGTCACACGAGTTCTTACTCCAATTTCTAATTCAAATGTGGAGCACTAACCTATAGTGCTTTGTGTTACGAGGTGAGCAGTTGATGTTCTCTGTAGCAAAGGACATATATTTTCTGACCGGACTCCCATTCTGGGGGAGAACATTAGTAATTGATCCCCATATACTAGGGGAGGATAGGGTAGAGACTATCACAGTGAGACATTGTTCTGGGCCGAACCCTATGTCAGGTTTTGTAGTGCGGATTGAGGCCCTGGATGACATGTTGACAGAGTGCATAGTGACCATGGTGGTGAGGATTTATGGATCCTTATCCACTCAGCCGATCACAGGTGGGAAATTTAGAGTGGTCGAGGAGGTCTTGGATGGTGACCTGTTCGCGTGGGGTGTGTTGATGCAGACCCGAATGGTGTCACAGTTGAACCGGTGTCGGCGTGCAGATTTTGATGACTTTTCTTTTGGGTCAGTCTTGGTTGCTTGGTTCTTGGAGAGGGCGCCCCTATTGCTCCCTCAGAGTCTATTGATGCCAACGTCATGGCAAGAGCCTTGGTTGATGCAGTGGGTGCATGTTTTGGCCTGTCATGGTGGGGGGGAGGGTGTCCATTACTCTACGGCCATAGTTGTTGGATTGTGGCAACAAATGTCATAGGTGATATTACAGTTTCCATATGCTAGTATGGATTACAGACATGAACCAGACATGGTGTTACCTCCTTGGGAGGACTGGGATCATAGAGGTATGTGTGTTATCTATCTTTTTTATTTTGGTAGATAGCGTTGATCAAAAATGTGTATGGATGTTGACACTATATCTAGGTTGTTTTGAAGATGTTGGACCTCGGGGTCAGGAGGCCGAGGTCGTCCAGGATTCGGCTCGATGGGAGTCCATAGAGGTGAGGGTTGGACAGAGGTGTTGACAAGATTATTTTGGTGCAGGACTGTCAAGAGAGCCACAGGGGGATGTAGTAGCCATATTAGAGGATCTGCGTCGACGGTTCAAGTGGGTCTTACAAGGGGTTCCAGAGGGCATATGGGCCCACATTCAGAATGAAAAGGTCTTGGACCAGTGTGTAGGAGTACCAACAGAGTGGAGGGTGTTGATCCATAGGGCAACAATGGCGGGGGAAGCTATGATGGGTTGGATGCCTCCTGAAGCTGGTGGGGTTCCTCCAACTAACAGGGGACCTAGGGGGGAGCTCTAGGGGCATCGTGAGTGCCAAGATGATATGTATGGGTTTGTGGGCCCAATTTTGTATAGGGTATTTGATACCCTGTTTTGTAATCATAGTGATGATGATACTTATGAGCCTACAGGAAGATTTGTGTATATATATATATATATATATATATTAAAATAGTTATGACCTTTTTGATATATATAGTGGATATATTGATGATCATACTTGTATCTATTTTTTGTGTTTATGGTTGTGATGTCTATTTCCATATTTGATAGATATATCATGCTATGTATATGATGTTTTTAATGTGATAAATTCCAATCCAATGCTAGGTTATCCATGTGATCTGCTACTTTATTGAGGTTCCTAGGAATATGTGTAAATGTGATATAATCAAAGTTGTGAGATAGGAGTCTAACTTGTAGGTATTTGCGGAAGAGGAAAGGATCATGAACATGATACACGTTGTTGAGTTGTAGGACGACGAGATGAGAATCTAACAGAATACTAAAGTGACGAATGTGGAAATGACTGGCCTCGGCGAGGAGACCAATGACGACATCATATTCAGCTTGGTTGTTGGTGGGTGGACCTAATCATATGATGCTGGAATGTAGTAGCACATGTGAGAAGTTATAGAGGGCCCAAGTAGCCGAAGCGATATTCTGGGTCCAATGGTTGGCACCATCAGCGTAACCAATGTGGTAGGCTGATGGATGATACATCTGTCAACAACAAGGGTTATAGATTAGACATGAGGAGTGGTGGTTGATGTGAAAGAAGACTAAAAGCTCTACAAATGTGTATAAGGAGAAACCTAAGGTAGGGGGGATATGCTTAGGCTTAAAACTTCTTCAAGTACAACTCGTTCACGGGTTCTTTGAGGGAGGATCCTTCTGGAGAGGCTAAGATGTAGGCTCCTTTAGTGAGGCAATGTTGTATGATGAAGGAGATGCACCATAATGAATCAAATTTCCCATGGCCAAGAGTGTTGTGGATGATATCATAGGATAACAGAATATCACCTTTTTTGAATGAGCGAAGGTTGACATGGCAGTTAAAGGTGGCTTTGGATCATTTTTTAGCTACCTCGTTGTGTTGTAATGAAGATCGACGGTCTTCATAAAGGGACTCTAAGGTCAGTAGGTGTTGCTCCATTGGAGAAGTGTCAAGTAAGAGCTCTATGGTAGTGCGTAATGTGGGGATTTCACACTCGATAGGGAGTTTGGATTCTATCCCATGGAAGAGATGGAACAAAGTAAAATCGGTGGCAATTTTGACTACAGTACAATAGGCCCATAATGTTGAAAACAAAATATGATGCCATTTGGTCTTATGTTTGTTAACGGTATGTTGTAGCATGGTTTTGAGGACTTTATTGACAGCCTCGACCTTTTCATTAGAATAGGGGTAGTGTGGGGAGGAAAAATCATGGGTGAAGCCTAACTTTGAGGAGATTTCTGCAAAGATCTTGTTCTCAAAGTGTTTACCATGATCAAAAACTAACTATTGTGGGACTCTGAAACGAGTAATGACATGGTTGAAAAAAAAATGCACTGATGTGTTAACAGTGTTGTTAAATGTGGGCATGTCTTTGGCCCATTTGGTAAAATAATCCAATGCCACCATAAAGTACTTGTGTCCATTACTGGATGGAGGATTGCAAGTCATGAAATCTGTGCCCCATTTATAAAAGGGGTCGATCATAATGACTAGGTGTAGAAGAGATGGTGGAGATCATGATTTGTTTGCATAAAGCTGAAATTTATCACATCGCTTGACAGCATGGATGCAATCATGAAACAAAGTGGGCCAAAATTATCCTGCTCAAATGATATTTCGAGCAGTAGACATACCCGAGAGGTGACCACCGCAAGTGCCACTGTGGAAATCATTCAAGACTCTGTCGACTTTTTCGATGGTGAGACATCTTCGAAGGATGGTAACTACCTCACGTCGGTAAAGAATGTCTCCGATGAGGAGGTATCAAGGATCCCGATGGATAATGCGTCGATGGTCATCTCTAGAGAGGAGAGACCCAAAATTTTTTGTAAAAAGGTAGACAAGAAGATCGTTGTACTAGGGATCGTCGAAGGAGATGAAAAATAGGTGTTCATCAGGGAAATATCTAGTGATGGGGGAAGATTTGGAATTTGACGTAAAATCCGTAAGGAATTTGTCTAGGACAAGAGATTTCTTTCTTTAGGGAGTGGATAACTCTAGATCGTATTCCTGGAGGATAATGATCTATTGGGAAAAAATTTAGTTGATCTTCTATCGGCTGAGCAAGTAATTCATGGGGTTGGAATCTGCTATGACCTTGGTAGTTCAAAGTAGAATGTAATGCCACGGTTTTTAGACTGCGAGGAAAACTTCAAAGATGATATTTTCATCATGAATATATTTTAAGGATGGCCTTGAAATGTTTTTACTAATGTAGTAAATCACATGTTCATGCCCATCATCCCCTAATTGGACGAGGACTCCTGCTACTAAAACAATAGAGGCTAATAAGTAGAGGATGTAATCACGATCATAGTATGGGGGACTAATCAAAGGGGCATTGGATAGAGCATATTTTAAATCATCAAAGGTTGTTTGAGCATGTTCATCGCATCGAAATGGGATATCATGGCACAGTAAGTGGAGAAAACCATGTGCGTGAGTGGCGTAGTTTGGGACAAAGTGATGTAAAAAGTTGGCTTTGCCTTGTAGGTTGTGCAGTTGGCATAAATTCCTAGGTGGTGGAATTTATGTGATAGCTTGGACCTTGACGGGACCTACAGTGATGCCATGTTGGGAGACAATGAACTTGAGGAGGATATTGAAAAATGGCATGTAAGTCGTCTAAATGTTGGGTTCGGTTTTTGGATCAAGCAGTGAGGCCATCCAAATAAGCGAGTATGATGCGAGAAAAATCATGAAAAACATAGGTCATGGCCCATTGGAACGTAGCACTGAAATTTTTTATCCTAAAAGGAATGACATGATAAGAAAAGGTTCCCCAAGGGGTTGTAAAAGTAGTTTTGTACTGATCGACTAGGTGGATTTGAATTTGATTGTAGCTGGAGAACCCATCCATAAAGGACAATACCTCATGGCCGACACAATCATCGATTATTTGGTCTATGAAAGGTGTTGGGAAGTTGTCTTTGGGACAAGTTTAGTTGAGATCGTGAAAGTCTATGCAGACACTAATAGTTCCTTATTTTTTTTTAATGAGGACAAGGTTGGATACCCAAGACATGTACGCAATGGTGTAAATGAACCCGACAACACGTAATTTGTCAATTTCGTCTTTGATGGACAAAACTTTGGAAGGGTGGAGGGGGCATTCTTTTTTACAAATAGGGCTGATATCTGACCATGTGTCAATTCGATGTTCGACTATAGAAGGATCGAGGCCAGGAATCTCCGTATATGACCAGGAAAAAAGTCCCGGTATTCCTGAAAGAGAGATTTATAAGAAGTGATTTCTTTAGGGGAGCATGCAGTGCTAATGTTGATCTCTTCTATGATGCTTGGTTTAATGGAAATGTCAATTTTTAATATGGGGGAGATTTTGGCCATGTTTTCTTCTTCAAAAGTATCGGGGGCAGGGATAGGGTTTTTGAACCAGTCAATGTTCCCCGAAGGAATAAAATCTTTGGTTTCAATTATGCACAAGGAGGCTTGGTTAGCAGGGTGAAAGACCTCTTATGAGAGTAAAAGTGCTCAATGATGGAGTGCATTCCATAGGAAATCAGGGGTAGTCATTTCCTCCAAGCTATCTTCGTCGCAGTGGAACATGCGAGAATACTGAGGATCCTAGGAGATGGTAGGGGGAACCATCAAATGAGAAGTGTCATTGGCCTCAAAGGATGAGGACATAGAATGGATATCATGTATGGGGTGCAATGGCTCGCTTGAAATAAACCAAATGTCAAGGCATTGTGGATGATACACAATGGTGGGGGGAAAGATCTTGTATGGGAGACTTTCTGGAGAATTGGGAGGATTTGGGGGAATATCCTCAGACTGTCAAAATGTGAAACATCGAGGAATGGAGAGTGAGTCAGGTTTAAGGGAGGTGATAATGACAGTATCTGGGGGAGTGGATGAGGGCATTATGTTGCATCACGACTGGTGGGGTGATCGAATGGGGTTGAGTGATGACCTCGGTATTCAACAATCAAAGGACACTGGTACGTGAAATGAGCAAGTGATTCATAGAGAGAACAAGGACATCTCATTCGCTCGGGGACTGATGAAAAAATATAATGAATGTGAGTAATGTGAGTGCCAATAGGGAGAGCCCGATAGGGCTCAAGAAGAGATGTGTGATATACTACAACTAATGTTTTACGAAATTGAGGTAGATCTGGGAAATGATGAGTGTAATGGCCATATTCTGAGCATATGGCACAAGCAAAAATGTTTCATAACTCTTTCTTGCATGTGGTTGAGGACTTTGTAGTATCAATGTATGTACTTGGTGGAGTGGCAAGCAATGGGGTTCCTTTATGGAGCTAGATAAGATTGTGTAACTCGAGAAGAGTAGGACATCTATTAGTGGTGTGTCCTTCTCTTTCACATAGTGCACAAGGAGGTTTTTCTCGGGGAGGGAGTGGAGTTATGGGCTTGTTCTTCCTTCGTCTGCCCCCGGTAGTGGTGGTGTTGCTACCAGTTGGGGGTGGAGGTGGTGTCGTAGGATCCTGTACTGGGATATGTATTGGTAAATCCTCTCTCTAAGGAGGGAAATATGGTATAGGAACCATAGAGGGCAGATGGGGATACCATACTAGGATGGAGATAGCCATGTTGAGAAGGGTGAGGGTAGCAACGACTTGGAATGCTTGGACTCCAGGTGGGGGGTAGAAAAAGGGGATTTTGGTAATGGCTTGGGGGACTATCTCCCAAATTGGTNGGGGGGGGGGGGGGGGATCAGGGACAAGTGGTGTTATGGTGTTTTCAGGGGATTCCTGAGGTAGAGGTTTTCCGAGAGGGGACTCCTTAAGAGAAGTATTTTCTCTGATATATGTTCCTTTAGAGTAAACTACACAGACTTGTGCTGAAATAGATGAGTTTAGGAGAGGTGGTGCTCCATGATAAGTTTCTAACAAGAATCGGTCTTTGAATATTCCAGGGCCGATGTCAATGATTGGAAAAGCATCTGATATAGCGCGGACAAGAGGGAGGATTTTATCAATGTTGGCATAATGGTTAGGCTCGTAATGTGTAAGTTGGTCGATGGTGACAATTTTCCCGTTATGGGGGGACATCATCTTATGAAACAAAGAAGAGGATACCGCCTTCATAGCATACATATAGCTACGTCCGAACAAGATATTGTAATCAAGTGGGGTGTCGATAACTTCAATGTCAATCAGGATGGATTTTCTGCCAAGTTCTACAAGGACATTTTGGAAGAGCCCTTCAGGGGATGATGGTCGACCGTCATAAGCTCTCAGGGTGATGGCAGATGGTACTAACTCAGGTGAGCCAAGTTTATACCATAATAATTTGGACATGATGCATGTGGATGCACCTTCATTGATGATGCACCAATGAATTGTGATGTTCCAGATCTTAACTGGTATCTGAAAGGCTACCAAAGTGGGGAGACGTGGTTCTCCATTATCTAAATCAAAGGTGATTAGTCGAGTATCAACTGGGTCGACTTCCCCAAAGGCAGAAATAAAGGACTTGTGTTGTGATGGATGGTTTTGGAGGACCTCCAACATGGACATGAATGCAGGAGACTGTGTTAAGTCATCAACCAGACTATTGTTATGTGTTTCCCTAGCATGAGGGTTATGTACATTCCATCATAAAGGTATGCATGGTATACATGGATTTGGCTCAGTGTTAGGATGTGGGATCATCAATGGTTGTCCTGTTGTAGCTGGAGTTGATTTTGAGGTGGTTGGGGTAGAGTTGGGAGGCAAGCCGTATTGACAGTTGTGTTTTTGCAGAAGAATCTCTTCTTCACTAGTATGGAGGATACTAGGATTGACTGGATATTCAGGTTGATTGAGACCTGGGTTTTGATATTGCCCCATTTGTGGTGTGGTAGATTTTATGTCTTGTTGGGTATTCATAACACCTTGGTGTGGAATGGGGTTTTGGAAAATGGCCAGAGGTGGTGGTTGCAAATAATGTTGTGGGGCTGACTGAGGGGTAGGTGGTGCCAAAGGGCATTGTGTGTTCATGGATTCTTTCATCCATTTGTAATCAACAATTTGGGGGTAGTGGTGAGTATAATGTCCATACTCATGACATAGGGCACAAGGGAAGTTAGTTATTAGATTTTTTTTCTTGCCTTGTCATGTTTTATTGTTATTATTTCCCCCTTGGGGGTTCTAGTTTCCTTGATTTTGGTTTCCCCCTTTGAGAGGGTTTTGTTGGGGGTTATTTTCTCCTGGTCCCAGGTTGTTATTAATTCAATTTTTTTCTTTTTTCTTGGAATTATTCATCTAATGGGATGGATTCTTTATATTCAACTGTTCAAAATCATGAACCTGTTGAATGGGAGAGGGATGAAACAAATTAATGTCGACATCTAGTTGTCTTGGTGGAGGAGAAACTAGTTGGGGAGGACTAGGAAATGGAAAATATGTATTGTTTTTTGGAGATGATCCATATGGAATATATGAATTTGAAGTACTTCTACTACTATTGGGGTTAGATATGGGGGTTGGGGGTGGACCCGTACTTGATTGAGAAACCAGATGCATCAGGGGTACCGGTGGGGGTCCCCACAACAACAGAGGGGGAACAATAGGATATGATTGTTGGTGAGTGGGAGGAGGGTAATAATACATTACTACATATTGTTGAGGATATTGATTTTCACCATAAGTAGGTGATGAGTGGACGTAAGGGTTGAGGTGTGTCATAGAACCAATCAATCCATCCGCGGCATGATTAACCCCAGGTTTGTCCTGGCCAAATGGTAGGGATTGAGGTGCATCAAGAAATACTATGTACAAGTAACCTAATTGGGAATATATGAGGTTGAATTGTTGGGCCTTGTTGATGGGTTCCTCTTCTGATTGAGGAAAAGTGGATGCTACATCTTTGGCAATCATAAGGATGAGTGATTTAAGAAAAGTGGTGGTTTCTTCTTTACATAAACTACGTCGTTGACGCCATTCATGGATGTGATTAGAGATATGGATAGCAGTGGTTTGTTTGAACTCAAATAGAAGTTCTAATCTAGTGTCATGATGAACTGGTAATTGGAAAAAGGACAAAAAGGCCTTGGCCAATGATTCAAAGGTTACATGGGACCCTGATTTTTTATCCACATACCATTTGACTGATGAACCAGTGAGAGTTATCTAAAATAAACTAAAACAGATGGAATCATCCATAATGTTGTTTGAAGAGCATCATAAGTGGAAGTTCATAACATGGTTGGTGGGGTATTCCCGTGGTTTTCCTTCAATCTTTGGAATGTATGAAGGAAATTTGGTAGGAATATTGGGCCAAGTGGCATCACAAAAAATAGAGTCATTTGTGAGTTTGGTTAAATCAGGAATGTTGATAGATGCCAAGTATGGCAAAGGGGGATTTGGAGGAGGATTAGTTATATCCATTGTGTGTGTATGTAGTGGACCTGTCCCTTGAGAGGTTTTTGGTGGATTTTCACTTATTCCTTGAGAAGAAGTTTGACCCTTGCCTCCTTGTGAAGGAGAACCAATAGATGGATTTCCTTGGGTATTTGACCAAACAAAAGTGGAACCAAGTAGAGTTGATCCCCAAAAAAAAGAACTCACTGGGGTGTGATATGGTTGATCTGGTGAGTTGGAAAGACTAGGGACTCCTCCTAGAATAGGAGGGAGATTTTGTAAGCATTTGAAACGAAGGGGATTCTATGGTTCCCCTATGGTTCTGACTAGCAAAGTGAATGTGTGAAAATGGTGATAAGAGAGAAATAAATGAGCAAGTGTTTTTTATATTTTTGACCTTCACAAAATAGTATAACTCACAATTGCATGTAATCAAATGAACATCATACATAAATCAATTGTAAAATAAACAAGCATGTGGATAGGTTGATTTTCTCCATGAGGGGGAAACAAAAATAAATGCTCGTGTCCTAAAATACTTGTCATCCTTCCTCTCAATTTAGCACTAAGCCTTCCAATAAAACTCAATAGTGGGGTCTGAATCCACTGGAAGAGGAACTAGTGAAGGTTGAAGTAGTCAGTTATAATGAGGGCTAGAGGGTGCATATCCTGAAAGAGATGGAAATATTTCCCAATAGACACACAAAATTTGATCAAGGTGTGATTGCAACCCACAACTTCCACCTAGGTAGATATCCTATGTTTGACTACTAAGTACCTTGATCAAAGTGCGAAATTTAGATTTTTGTCCTAAAAAATGGGTCACGGGCTGGATACCCTCACAAGAGTTGGGTGACTCAAGAAGAGATGCATAGAACAATTGGACCTTGACCTTCAACCCTTCACGAGTATCTCACTACCTTATGTTATAAGAACACTTGACTTGGAGGATTTGAAGGATCCCCATTCTCAACTTCTATTGTTTCAAAATGTGAGAACCTGATAACGAGGGGTTATTTGGATGCCTACCCCCAAGATCCTACCTAGACTAAAAAAAATATTTTGGGCACCTCCTATGGAGGAAACTTTAGTGTGTTCTTAGAAATTTTTTATATGGAGTGGGCTGAGAGATTGGATTCATGGACCAACCTCATTTGCATTTAATTTGTGTGGATAATTTCTAAAGAAGTAGTTGGATCTTTCAGAGTTCCTTTGAAGTACTTTGTGGATACTTAAAAAGAAATCTTACTTCGACCTCCACTATTCTAATATAAATTATGTGTGTGATGAGTGGCTTTGTGTACAAGAAAGTGAAAAGTGTGCAAAATGTTTTTAATGAGTTAAGTGTAAGATTGTAGAATATGGACTTCCTATGGTCCTTACAAATATTTTTAGCTAGCTTACTAAGTTCTTTGGTACAACCCTGCAAAATATTTAAATCCCTAGAGAACTAGCATTGTGGACATATGGGTCCTTACATGATCCTTTAAACTTCCTAAAATGTTTTCTATACTAGAAAATCTCTTGAAACTATCCTAGGATTGTAGACATGTGGGCATGTATGGGCCCTTACTTGATCTTTTAAACTTTCCTAAAATGTTATCTAGACTAAGAAATTTTTTTGAAACTATCCTAAGATTGTAAACATGTTGGCATGTATGGGCCCGTACAAAGATTTAAGATAATTTTGAAAACTAAGATGTACCCAAAGGGGGTTTTGTCCTCTCCTAATGATTTAAGGGAGTATAAAGAGGTTAAGCAATTTATTGGACAAGACACCATGTTGGTATTGAAGTTTGAGGGATTTACTATGGACAATGACAGATTAAAGAGAGATAATAGCCAGATTTATGTACGTCCCATTGACGAGTTGAGAAGTTTGATCTTAAACAAAGCTCATAGAAATGTGTACCTGGCTCATCCTAGAGTCATGAGGATGAGGGAATACCTTAAACCCTTATTCTTTTGGAAAGGAATGAAGGAAGACATTGTCAACTACATGGCGATATTTCTATAATGTCAACACGTGTAGGTTGAACATAGACATCCGACAAGATTATTTCAACCACACATTGTTCTGGAATTGAAACGGGTGGTCATTCCGATGGAATTAATTGTTGTATTTTCAATAACGATAAGGAGGCATGACTCAATTTTCGTGGTAGTTGACACTATGAAAAAGAGTGCACATTTTATTCAGGTGCGTACGACGTATCAGGCGCTAGGCATAGCTAAGGTATTTATCAGCGAGATAGTGATATTTATTGGTGTGCCTAAGAGGATCTTATCTGATAAGGGAATCAATGATTGCAAGATGATTTGGACTAGTTCCGAAGAGGCCTTGGGAACACCAATGAACTTTAGTAAAATATGCCACCCTGAGATAGTCAGGATGACTGAATGAATGAACCAAATTTTGGAAGGTTATGTTATGTATGTATGTGTTGGACCAACACAAGTGTTGGGAATAATTCTTGCCACTTGTTGAGTTTGCATGAAAAAAAAAATCATCAAGATACCATTAAGATGGCACTATGGAGTTTCTCTATGGGTGACCATGTTGGAGGCATTTGAAGCTGGGATCGACTTGAGGATAGGGTCCTGGTGGGACCAGAAGTGATCTAAGAAATAGAAGAACAATTACAAACGATAAACAAAAGGGATGGAAGAAGCACTAGAATGACATAACAGTTTTTTCGATGCACATAACGTTCATCATTTATGAATTTGTCCTATCAAATAGTCGTTCCTGATTCCTGAGTACTATGTAGGATGTTTTTCTTGTATCGATTGCAACATTATTTCAGTGATCCTACGCATGTGATTGACTTGAGTTGTTGCGAGTGTCATATGAGAGTGCGCTCACGATGAAACCAATCCGCATTCTGGACCATCACATTCGACAACTACGACGTTGAATAATCGATCAGGTCAAGGTCCAGTGGGACAATTATATTCCACACTCGGTTACATGGGAGGACGCCTATGATATGCGTCAGCAGTTTCCATTTTTTCTTGATAGATAGACATTTAGATATTTTGAGATACTTTATTTCTACACTTGTATACTGTGAAACTTGGAGACGAAATTTAAAACAAGAGGGGGTGTATGTAACATCCCACAACTGCGTGCACCTGATGTGAATTATTCTTGAGGACACTTGCGTGCAAGTGATCCAGTTCATTATATGATCGACAATTTTTCTTATGGATTATGATGATGTTGTGGATATGATGATATGTTATTTGATTATATATGTGTCGACATGTGTTATTTATTGGTTTCTCCTGAGTGTGCATGACTCTTGACAGGTTGGGGATGTTGATGGAATCGATGGACCTCCTTGGACTCCGGATTGATTTAGTGAGTGGATTGTTTATGGTTTGTGTATTTATGTTATTGCATATGTGACATATGACTAGTATATTATGATATTGTTGTGGATTGTTGACATGCTCGTTGATGGATGCAGGTTGAAGATAGCTTGCTAATCAAACTCACATTTGGATTAAAGGTGTGACGCACAACAACCAGAGATATTGAGGGAGAGGTGTGGCAAACACCCTTCCACAACATACTAGCATTCTCATTGTGGCTCAAACTATAGTTTAACAATTACCTAGTTCGTGATATCCACAATGTCGTGAGGGAAAACTGAGACATATGCTCATGAAGATTCTAAGGGGATTGCAATAAAGTAGGGTACTTATTCCTTAGAGGCCCTTAGTCTCTCACAAGGTTTCCTGACAGAGTATTGACTCCAAGGGAGTATGTCTACCAAAATCAGTCAAAAGGCGAGTGGCACCCTTGGAGCACGTAGTGCATTTTGAAGGGAATGTCACATAAATGAAACTTGAATGAAGGCAAGTGGCACCCTTGGAGCATGCATTGCATCTTAAAGGACAAGTCTTGTTTTTAATACTGGTGAGTCAATGAACCTAGGTACCTAGAAAACAACATCTCACTTTGACCTGATCAGCCTTAAGATAATTGTTGCATGAGTAATTTTAAAAAAATTATAAAATTTCCCTTAAAAACAATTTTGCTGAGCCTAGTTGAATTTAAAGCCTAGGTCTAAGTAGGACATGAGAACTAAAAATTAATTAATCAATTAATAAAGGGGGGATGAAGAAAAATTAAATTAAAAAAAATCAATGGAGGATTAAATTATTTAAAAGATTAATTGTTGAGTTTATGCAAAACTTGCTAATTTAGAACTTAGACTAAAAAGGGGAAACTTAAATACAAAAGGAATGTGGAACATAGAAGGGAATCTAGTCTAGAGAACTTTCCAAATTCGAACTCAAATAAGCTTTAAGAAAGACGTCAGTCATCAAGGAAATGTGAGGGAATAAAGGGACATCGAGGAGAATTTTTAGGAACACTTTTAGGTGGGTGAAGGAAATTGGCAATTTAATTTAATAAATAAAATAAAATTCTGGTGCAACTAAGGGATAATTTTCCTAAGTAATTTTTAATAAAAAGAATTAAATGTGCATTTGGCAACTAGTCACTAAGAGAAATCTATAAAATAAATGGGGGAGGAGGATAATGCATTGTGTCTGGTATGTGTAAGGTTATGTTGCCAAATTTTACTATTGACTGATTTTTCTTGTGGGCGTTGGGATATCGAGCTAGGATAGAAAGTGGTAGCTCGACCGTGTGAGGCGAGTTGGTAGATAGCTTTATCTGGTTTGTGTGCGTGGCCCCTTTGCAGCTCGAGGGGTTAAGGGAGAAGAATATTACCTCTAGCGTTGGCTGGGAGGTACCAATGAGGTCTTCACGGTTAAAAAGGGGAGGGCGGGATGGAGCGCAAGCATAGGAGAACCTTTTCGAATCCCCGCTCTATGTCATGGTATTTTTTTCTGAAATTGATGGTTATAAGATTTAATTTCTTTTTATATATGTTGGATTGATGGTTATAAGATTTAATTTTTACTTATGCTTGGACATGGTGTTTCTGCGGAAGATCGATGTTTATAAAATTTCATTTCTTTTTATATATGTTGGATTGATGGTCATAATATTTAATTTTTAACTATGCATGGACATGGTAATCCTGTTGAAGATCGATGGTTATAAGAATTAATTTTATACATGTTGGATTGATGTTTATAAGATTTAAATTTTTCATATATATGTTGGCATGGGTATTTCTGTTGACGATGGATGAGGACAATATTTAATTCTATATACGCTTGTCTATGGTGTTTTTGTTGGAGATTTCTTGAGATAGGATGTAAATTTTATATATTCATGGTTACATTATTGATAAGTAATTGTTCAGAAAAAATTTCAGTGTACAAATTGTAGGTCAGATTTGCGAGGCCGTGTTTGAGGGATATTCTGCTCAGGATGAAAGGAGAGAGAGGAAATATGAGGTGGAGAATTATGAAGATGAGCGGAGAAGAACTGTGCGTATTGACGTTGTTTTTGAAACAATGGTTTTCTTTATTAGCAGCGTGTACTGAAATTGATATCAAAGAGTTCATGAAGTTTAACCCAATCCATTAATTGATAGGCGATGAGTAGAGCGGTTTTATTAAACTTTCACCAATAAATAAGTATAGAGTCTCTATGTCAATTTACACACAGAAAGTAAATAATTATTAGAAGGGATAATCTCTATTATTCCACTTGACCGTTAGTAAAGGATAGTATGGAATATACTAGCTGGTAAACTACCCTTCACTTCTTGATTTCCATAATTCTACCTTGAATGTTATCTAGTTAGATTGTTAAGTAATCGCTAAGGTAAATTATATAGCTATGTAATTTAGCTAATTTCCATTACTTGTATAAATGAAGTGATCATGAGAATTTTTAAAATAAGCATAATAATGGATTATGGGTTGAAACTTAGTATGTTATATGAGTGGAGAGGTAAGATATTATTAAATGAATTATAAAATAAGATGACAGGGTATTATAACTTTAGTCAATTACATAATTGGTAGTTCTTATATTATTAGATTAGTTATAATTTGGCTCTCTTATCCTTGTATTTTAAATGATAAGAGGATATTAATAACCTGGAGTAATAATGTTAGTTGAATAAATCTTTAGCAATAAGGATAATAATAATTAATATTGATAATATTCCCCTTGATCCTTATGAATGAAGTTGAGCTATATGGAAGAAGGAAATTATTGGTCGAGATCATATGGAATCCCTATTAGTTTACTTGACTAATAAAATCTAGGAGAGATAGTGTTTTACCATCCTCCAGTTATTATATTAAAGGGGGTGGTGTTCTTTTCGTCACTCGGTTTTCATATTACATCATTTATATTTTATTTTTATGTGTTGTTATCCATCGTTGACTCTTGATTATCTTGTTATTTATTTAAATGTTGAGTAGCAGGTGATGTTGTTAATCGAGTTGTTATTCATTTGATGATGGCTGAGTATATGTCGTTACTGATTTATGGATTTGTCGATTGCGACATGATTTATTACGACAATGTATCACTGTAATTATTTATTTACGATGTCGTCGAGTTGTGTTGCTATGATTTTGATGTTGACATTTTCCCTTCACAGAAAAAGAAAATAAAATTTACTTGTTGTGCATCATTGTTGTGTCGTAATGTGAGGGATGCTACAACTAAGGAGCCTTATGTTTTCCCAAAACATTGTCACCAAGTGTTTTTTTACCCAGATGTGTTGGATAAGGATTGGTGGTTTGTATTAAGACATGACCCTAGATAAAAACATATTTTTGAGAACAACAATGTTATCATGACAAGCGAGGAAGATAATGAGGGTGATGACAACATAGAGTGATATGTACATGTTTTATTTCATCTTTAATACTATTTTTGTATATTTTTGTTATATACTTTATTTCGCTAATTATATTGTTTTTTATTCATCGTCTGACAGAGGAAATGTTAAGTTAATTATAACAAATCTTTGAACAATTTTAGTTTGTTAACAGTCAGTTTGATGTGTAATGTGTTTGTCTTTCAAATTATTTTTGATTTCATGGAACGATTGGTATTTGAACATATTTATATGTCATTGCATATATTTAAAAATGTTTCATCTTCTTTAAGTATTTCCAATTGTGAAATTCTAAAAAATGTTAAATGTCCAGTTGAACTTTTAATGGGATATGAAATTATATTTTTTATCTTGATATAATTAGATGTAATGATATGGTTGATATGACTGTTTAACACTACAACATTTTTTAGGATATGTTAACATGATGATTCAAAAAATGAGTTTATGTTCATTTATTTTGTAGATTTAAAAGTAAGATTAACAAAAAATGTGGTTTATAATTAAATAATTATATTTATAACATGATTTTGTGATAATTTGGTTTTTAACTAAAGTAGTGTTTGTCAGTTTACATACTTTTATCATTGCTTTTGAAAATATTTATAAAATTATGCCCCCAATGTTAGTAAAACCAAAATTAATGAAGTAATTTAAAATTTGATAGCAATCAACTAATGAAATAATGACAGTTCTAGCTTCAAATCGAGTTTCTTACCACAATCCACATGTAACTCTTATTGCGTGATAAAGTCCGCAGGGGTGTAGAATGATTGGCAAGTGTCGTGTAAATGGAAGGAAATATGTAAAAAGAAGGTCTCAAATTCTATTATCACCCCGATTTACTCTTGCCCCATGCTTGTGGGCTATGTGGACGCACCTAGAGGTTATATAGGTAGAAGACAGGAATTGACCCCATGTCACACGAGTACGAGAACCGCTCATTGTCGATTCCTCTAGTACAAAAAAAGAAGAACTTACGAAATAATTACAAAAATAATAATAGGAAGATTTGCATCCATAAAATTTTAAAGCCAATAGAATGCTTATCAATGGAGATCATAAATTTTTATAATAACAATTTTTAGTGTAAAAGATTCTATTCAAAAAGAGTAATTAGTACAATGTAAAATAATATTTATTCATATGTAATTTGTTTTTTGAAAAGAAAAATAGTTAGAATGAATATGTATAATGAACTATCTATGGAATTATAGTTTCAATTTTATAAATATAGTTTCAACCATATTGAAATTTGTAATTTATAAAACTAAACATGATGATTATAACCATCTTATAACAAACATAAACAACATATTAAATACACATTTATATTCGCTAGCTAACATCATCTAATTATATATACCTCTAGCACATATAAACATCATTAATTATCTAGCACACATATCTCATAATTTAACAAGGCATCATCATTGTGATCACATCTAACAAAAGTCAAGGATTTTATAACATCATCATCACACACATCTAACAAGCATTATTTAACATACACATCTATCAAGAACATTTAACATTAAACGTATCTAACATGGCCTAAAAATGTACACATCAACATCAACATATAAATTAATTATGTATATCATCATGATCAACAAGAAAAATGCACATATAATGAACAATGTTATAACATACACATCTATAAAGAACATTTAACAAACATATCTAACATGACCTAACAATATACACATCAACAACAACATATAAATTAGTTACATCATCAACATGATCAATTGAAAACAACCATATATATATATATATTATGGACAAGTCAAATACATGACCTAACAATATACACATCAACAACAACATATAAATTAATTACATCATCAACATGATCAATTGAAAACAACCATATATATATATATATATATGGTCCAACCAGTGGGATAATCTGCATATCTACAATAGTAGTGGAGGCCTAGTCTGTAGTGGAAGATGATGGATGATGAATAGGTGAGGATGAGGAATAGACTTGACATGCTCATCTAGGTGAGTTGAAAGAGGAGGATGAGGAATAGGTCTGGCATGCTCATCTGGGTGAGGTGAAAGAGGAGGAGGAGTAATATGTGTTTCCTCCTCATGATCTAGGTGAGGAGGAGGAGGAGGAGGAGGATGTCGAGAAGGATGATTAATGATGAGATATGTGTGCTAGATAATTAATGGGGTACTGGAAGAATAGGTCATACTGAAAGAATGTTTGTTCCTATCATCGAGAGCCCTCCTCACTACTAGTATCCTAGCAGATCTGACAATATGATGCATAAGAGGCATCAAATCACGCAAAATATTCCTCCAAATCTCCAAGAGCATAGGATTTTGCCTCATGTCTCACATCAGGGCATGGAAGACTCCCACCTGAGTCAAAAGTGTAAATATTCAATCGCCCAACTCTAACTTGAATCTAGTATTGGGCCTACAATGCATGTCGTCGGGTATCTGCACCCGAGGACCTTGACCCGCCACGGCCTCGGGAATCATATCATCATCTTCATCTACTGGGGCAGGAGCCACGTCCCTAATGAAAGTGTCAATTTCTGTAAAATATATAGTACAAAAAAATAATTACACAATTAATTCATTAAACAATTTAATAAAATAAGTTAAATAACGTGTTAGAATTAATTTTATTCTAATTAAGTAAGATAATAAAATGAAACTATATTAATTTAATCAAAAAAATAATATTACCTCTATAATCTGGTGGCTCATCTAGTGTGAAGAGGATGTTCATACATCCTCTCCAATCCAAACCCATGTAAGGACACGGTACCATGATGAACATGTGATTTTTCACACTGCCTAGTAGCCCTAGTGCGTCTGGAAAAATCATGGCCAAAAAATCTAGATGGCCCCTCTTGGGAATCATATCCCCCTAAATTCTCATCTGTACATGAGTCATTGGCCTAGAAAGTTGACGAAAAAAAATCGTCCTCTTCTCTAGAAACCTCTCAAAAAATAAGGAAAACATCTCTAAGGAAAAGGGGAAGTTTGACCTCCCACATATCATAGCATGAAATTTGTCTAGCGCTATACAAAACTGCGGAAAAAAAATGGCAGACCATTTGATACACTGTGGCCTTTGTACCAACGAATCAACATAATACAAAAGAGGGCAGCTAATTTGCTTCTCATCACTAGTAAAGTGGGATATGGTAGTCACTAATAGTGAGAGGCACCTAACCTCCTACGCATCGAAAGAGACAATTTTCAACTCTCCACCAGACACCTGAAAATTAGTTGGGGATAATACATCAACCCCAATATATCACTAAGAGTACATGAGTTGAATCTCATCTACAAGACCTACTGGGACATCTAGGAACTAGGGAAAATCATCCCCTCTCCTGGATAGCCTAGTGATAAAGTAAATATCCTCCTTAGTGGGATGGTACCACTGATTTAGACCCACACGAAAAGCATGTCGATGGACATCCCATCGAAGAATCAGATGCACCAACAACCTGAAGTGCCCCTTAAGGGATGTAGTCTCCTCATAATACTTAAGGAGGCCTACATCCCTCAATAGAACATGAGTTGTTGCAGTGATAGGGAAGGGTACAAATCCCTCTCCTTCTTCCTCGACTCACATTCCCGTACAACATTGTATAAGTCCACCCTCTGCTCCTGTTGTTGTTTCTTCTCTCTCCACTCACATCTCTGCATGATTAACATATGAAATACATCAACCTCACTCATCCATAATACATAAAAAAAAATCTATTGAATGGTAAATTTATCTATAAATACGGAAAAATAACTTCCTTCAAAAAATAAGTTAATTGCATTACTGGTGCACCCAAAAAATAGTCACGCACCATCGATAGTGCATATATATATTGTGAGCACCGTTCACGGTGCGTCAGTGTAAATTAATGCATCGAGCAAAATATGTTCTACTATGTTATGCGGTGTGTTGGAAAACAGTACCGTGCCAAGGCACTGCACTACAACACATACGACCCGGTGCATTACATTTATCCTACGCACCACTTAAACCAAAAAACAAATTAAAATATTAATGCACGTAAAAAATTGTTTATAAATTAGAAAAAAAGAGGTGTGTATACATTCACTACACACACCAGTGCGTGTAACGAACGACGACGCACCATCACATAAAATTTTCCAAATTTCTGAGTACAAAACATTTTGCAGTGCGTTCTGGTATTTACTATCGCACCGCGTATGGTGACACCAAAATATTTATGGGCACAAATTCCTTTGAAGTGAACTCTCCTCCATTATCTGATATCAAACATTTGATTTTTGAATCCATTTCATTTTCAACTATTTCCTTGTAGACCTTGAATTTTTCAAAAGCTTCTAACTTATTCTTGAGAAAGAAAACTACATTCATTCTTGTATAATCATCAACTAGTAACATAAAGTATTTGTCACCTTTTAAACCCTTTGTTGTAGTTGGTCCAACTAGATCAGTATGCACAATTTCTAGTGGTCTTGTCGTTGAGTATTCCTTTGATTTGAACCTGGTATTTGTTTGCATTCCTTGTTGACAATGCTTGCATAAATTTCTGGTTGGTTTTGTGATCTAGGGAATTTATCTAACTACTTCTTTTCTGTTGACTTTGACAAGGTTGTAATAGTGTATGTGACCCATTCTTTTGTTCCATAGCCAACCTTCATCTTCCTTTCCTAGAAAACACTTTTCATTTCCAAATTCACTTAATACATATATGTTGCTTGAAGTTCTTGCAGCTGTTGCAATCAATTTTCCTGAACCTTCTTTTCTTATCTCGCACTTATGTGAATCGAAAGTAATTTTATGACCTTGGTCACACATTTGAATTACACTTAGAAGATTATGTTTCATATCTTCTACTAGTAGGACATTTTCTGCCTTGGTATTCTTGTTTCCAATTCTAATTGTGCATTTTCCAATTATTTTAGATGAATCATCATTTTCGAAGGAGGCTGATCCATTTGTTTCCTTTATTAATGTAAGAAACATGTCTTTATCACCTATCATGTATGTATTTTTTCAACATACCAACCACGTTTATTCTTCTTAGCCTGTAGAGCGAGTGTGCATTCTTCATTGCTATATTGATTCTTCTTTCATATTCATGTCATCTTCTAAGGTTCCTGTCTATGATTGTTTTTGTTTTGTTGTTGTTCTCTATGAGGGACTGTCATTCTGCAATCTTTGGCCATGTTTCCAAAATTGTTACACTTGTAGCATTCCACTTCATCGCTCAATGATTCAAACCTGTTGTAACTTATTCTCTATGTTTCACTAGGACTTCTTAGATAACTCTTTTGTGTATGAATTTCAAAGTTGTTTATGTTCATGTTGTTATCTATGCAATTCACATCTTGATGTCCAAAATTATTTCATGCATATCATAAATCAAAAAAGATAGTTTGATACCTGGGAGTTGAAGATCTTCTGAAAGGATTTACTCTTATGAATCCTTCATCTTCCCGAGGCCTATCTATTTCTATTGGTCATTGATTCTGAAATATGAATCTTCCTTGTAGGTCTTTCTACCCCCTTTGATTGTTTCTGCATATATTTTTGGATATGTTTCTTGTTCTGTTGTTTTGGAGCTTGATCCATTTTCTGTATGATTGTATCCAAGTCCGGACTTGTCATGATGAGGATTTTGACTACTGATAATGTCATCCAAAACTTTTGAGTTATTCTACATATTTTTCTTCTAAAGAACCTTTCTTAATGTGACAATATTTGCTTCCAAATTTCCAATGATCTTGTCTCTTTACTCTAGTTGTTCTTTGAGTTCTTCTTCAATTCTTTTATCTTCTTCTATTTTAACCTTCAATTTTGTGATGATTTGTTCTAGTTCGTGAGTGTCTTCTTTCTTGTCTAGTTCTTCTTGTAGCTTCTTGTTTTTCTTCTTTTCTCTTCTTATAACTTCTATGGCACACAATAATTATTCTCAATAATCAACTTCTTCCTCTTCATATTCTTCTTCAGTGTCTTCTTTCTAAGAGTCTTCTACTGCCATGAATATAACTATTTATGTCTCACTGTCACTGACTTCATCTTCATCTGATGAGGAGACGTCTTCTTTGGTGCATAAGCTTTTCTTTAAAGCTTTCTTTTTGGTCATTTTTCCTTTATATGTTTGTTTTCTATTTGAGTAATATTCATCATTCCTCTTATTTTTCTTATAAGTACATTTGTTAGCAAAATGACCAATACCATCACAATTAAAACAAATCAATGGAAGATTACCTTTATATATGTCATTGGTTCTCTTGTTCAATTTTCTCACAAAGTTGGCCACTTCTTCATCATCTTCCAAGATGTCACTGATGTTGCTATGTTCTTTTTCCTTTTTCTTTCCCTTTTGATTTGACCTTTTGGATGCTTTGAAAGATTCTTCTTTTATATCTGGATTTTCATGTTCAGTTCTCATTTCATATGCTATGAAGATTCCATGTATTTCATCCATGCTTATTAAGACTAGATCTTCTCTTTCTTCTAGTGTTGATATCTTAGGATCGAATCTCATAGGAAGAGATCTTAGTACCTTTTGAACAATTACAAATTATTTAATTTCTTCTCCCAATCCTATGATTGCATTTACTGTTTCATCGACTCGTAAGAAGTAAGTTGCAATATTCTCATTGAAATGACCTCTGTAAGTTTGAAGCTTTGTTGCTTTGACTTTTGAATATCCTTCATAAATATTTTGAAGCTTGTCCCAAATATCTTTAGCCAATTTACAATGTATAAATTTGGTGTATATAGATTCACAAAGACCATTCAGAAGTGCATTTGTGGCATTGGAATTATTTTGACCAAGTTTTTTTTCTCTTTCATTTGTCGGCGGAACTGTTGGTTCTTTGTATCCATCTACAATTGATTTCCAAATTTCAAATCCATGTGCTTATATATATGTTTTCATCATTCTACTCCAAAATGCATACTTTTGTCCATCAAACTATGGTATTTCATTTTTATACATGTTGTTGCTCTCCATGATCTACCTTTCAGTGGTTAAATTGATTTATGAAGGAACCTTTTCTGATACCACTTGTTGGATAACTAAGGGGGGGGGGGTGAATCAGTGATAGAGAAATTTAATCCTATTTAACCATAAAATGCAAGTGTTATATCAATGTATCATTATCATCCAATAGTTTCAGAGTAAATAAGTAATGAAAAAATGAGCAATAATACACATAAACAGTACACCAATGTTTTTACGTGGAAACCCAAAGCAGTAGAAAACCACATAATGATTTTTCTTATATGTATTTAACAATTACATTCATTGGAAGCACAAACTTCCTTTGTTTTCCAAATGCAACTGGAAGGAGGCTCCAACCCCCTAGTTTCTCAGAATACAACCTAAGGGAAGCTCCAACTCCCCAATTATTTGGCTACAACTAGAAGGAGGCTACAACCCCCTATGTTCTTCGGCTAAAATCGAAAGGTGGATACAACCACCTTTCCTTGCCCCATCCAACCTCCTTGACGTAGAAGTAGAATGATGGAACCACTATCACACTATCATTGTGAGATATACCATTGTACAACTATACCAACCTGTACCATTATCCTGCAACCAACCTATACTATTGTCATGCAATCAATTTATACCTTAACCGAACATGTATCAAACAAAATACAATAGATACGTGACCTGTATTTATGCAACATGCCTATGTATGCACCCTAACTGTACAACAACCTGCGTATGTATGAATCCTATCTATTATGCACCCTGTGTATGCCTTCTGAAACTATGGATACACAAATTGTATTTCTGCAACATGTGTATGTGCATTCCCTATCTATATAACATCCTACGTATGTATCTGTCATGTTTGTTATGCAACCTACGTATACCTTTTGAAAACTAGGGTTTTATTTCTTCTGAAAACTTTTGATCCTCTGCAACTTCTTTCACATAGATCTGCAACATGCCATTGTATCTAGACTGTAATTGTACCATGTGCATGCATCCTCATACATAACCTTTACCCAAAGCATCTATATCTCTCTCTATTCATGTGCCATAAGTGTGTGTAATCATGAAAAAGTATAATAACCCTCACATGATCTAGACATCAAACCCTTTCTAATATTCATCCTCTCAATACATCAACCACTTCACAAATACAATCTCTCAACCATGTACCACAAAATCCCTTAGCCATATGACAGGAAATACAAGATGTGCCTTAACTCTAGTAAGAAGTATCAATGATAAATATTGATTATACCAGCACTGTATTTTTGTAAATCTGACTTATACAGAAGATCCCATACAACCACTAATCTTTCTAGGGAGAATCCTAAAGTCTCAATAACCATTTCTCATGCATACATAAAAATCCAAATACTCATATAAATAAGAAACACATTTTGAACCAATGGATAGATCTGATCTATCTGATCACTGTAGACGTTCCCGGGAGCTTGATCTCATAACCTAGAACCTCAACATCTTCATCTTCTCAAGTTTCTATGGCTTTACCCTCATGTATGTGCCCTAATACAGTTCCATCCCAAGTATGTACGCACCCTAATACACCGTTAGCCTATGTACACCTCATAAATTAGGGTTTTTTTAGTATTCGATGTAATTCTGAAACTTTTTCCATCAACCCTTCGTGATACCTCAGACTTTCTAAACTTTATATGTATCAATGAGTACTTGCAATAAGCCTTACACAACAATAGATATTCAATATGTTCAATTGTAATTAAATGAGAGAGCCTTTCCTCTTATTTATACTTTTCATGTAGCATCCTCAAGGAGTTACCTTTTAACCATCTTAACCCACTTTTCTTATTTTAGGGTTAACCCACTTATAACCACTTTTCCACTTATCTTAACCACTTTCCATAATTAGTGAGTTCTCCATTAACTTTATAATTTAAATAATTTATTTTGCATCCTCTTGAATTATAGTACACTCATCATTTCACTTTATTATTTAAATAATTTATTCTTTGCAAACACTTTGACTACTTTGACCTTTTGGGGCTTCTAGATGAATTGTGAGGGTTCTCCAACTTCACATGGACATAACTCTCTAACCATGATGACGCAGCCACAGCCGTAGGCACGTCCACTCACAGGATCTTTTCTTTCCTCGGCCCGAAGAACACTAACCGTTCATCTATTTCCCTATCGGGAAATCTACACCCATAGAACTCTCACGCGATCCCCTCTCTTAATTATCGGGGAATCAAACTTCACAACTTCATGAGGTTAGTGATCGAACACTGTACTCTCGGATCGCCGAGACCCAACACCTCAGTCAACGCTGACCTTTCCCTTACCTGTCGGGACTTCTCCTATCGCGATTTTCCTACTCGCGATATCGAACACTTCATTTTACCAACTCCCGACTTCTGATATGCCGATTACCCAACACGCGTGCGAGTTGACCTTTCAATGCCCCATCACCTCTATCGGGACTTTGGGGTTCATGATTTCGTGAATCCTGATGCAATGGTTTCGGCACTTCTCGCTACAAACCTCCGATATCTCGTGCCACCTGTCCTCCACTCACCGACTCCATTGTAGCCCACACACTACCCTTCGATTCTCGGGATATCGTGTATCGCGATATCGCAATTCCAGTTGCACTACTTTGGAGTTTCGATCTACGAAACCCCGATACACGATATACATGTAGATCCAACGGTCGTCGTGGCCCTGATCAACGGCTCTGCCCCTCCTGAGCTTCGAACCTCTAGAGAATATGACGTTGTATCTCCCATGCACATTGGTGAGATCTGACGATCCACGGGATGTCGCGAATTCTCCTCGGAGAATATCGACCGTCCACTCCTTCCCTGGTGATTCCTGTGAATTAACTAAGTGTTCCTCCTTCGACACTTGTCCTCCTGCGTGTAAACTTACGACGCTTCTCACCAACCTATGAAGCACAAATTTTCTACACTGTCCTTCAACAAACTCAAAGTCTTATCCTTCCTGAGATTTTCTATGACTCTGAGCCTTAGAAAAGACTCCTTGCACGCACTCCTTGCAACAACCCTTCAACACGTCTAAGTGATGAAATCCCTTCGACTCTGCGCACTCCTGCAGAATCTCCGCACACTGAAGTTCTATCTCTCCTGAGCTTCTATTCCCGAACCCTCAAGGGATTCTCTGACTCCTGCACTCCTTGCAGAGTCTTCTCATGCACACGCAGGTGCTATCCATACTGATCTTTCCTGTAGCTTCGACCTCCAAAGAAACTCATTCTTTCTTTCCTTTCTCCCACAGATGGAGAATGAAATGCCTTCCAGCCTATCTTTCGCTCAAGCAACTTAATTGTTGAGTTATTCAGGGTGTTCAGCAACCCTGTGAAGGTCCCTCGGTGGATTCTTCTTCAACTTATATAACTCAAAGAGTTCTCTTCTCCCTCTGTGTATGTCTGGACGTTTACTCAATGCCCACCTGGCAGAGTATCTTCTCACAGAACGTTCAACAGTTATGTCCTCTATGCACTTCTTGGCACCTGCTCAATGCCCACTTGGCAAAGCTTCACAGAATCCTCAGTGATTATGTCTGCAACTATGTCTTCTCCTACATAGCCTTGCCTCCTAAGGTGTTCAGCAACCTCAAAGGTATTCCTCTCCTGAGTTGTTGACTCCAGTTCCTGTGCCACAACACGTCTCTGTCTGACTCCGCAGAGTTCAGAAGTGCATCCTCTGTGCACGACTCTCAGAACCCGCAATGTTCTGTCACACCCTCCTGGTGTGAAGCCTCAAATACCTTCTCCTAAAATCAAAACAACCTGCAAATGTACAACCACAACATACATTCACAACATACGAAGAACACTTACAAACATCCACATAACACATAAAATACATGCAGGAAAAACTGCTTCTGTTTATATTAAAATGGAAAATGTCTATATTTTACAGGGTGTTCTCGAGCTCTCTCTTCTTCTCTCTACTCATAGAAATATACTCATCTAACTCAACTCTTCTTCCACCTTCAACTACTACAAAATGAGATATGAAATCTCTTTTACCTGAGGGGGATCTTCGAGCTCTTCCCTCCAGCCTACCTACCCTATTCAATTACATTGAATGGGATGTCTAGTCCAGTATCTGGATCTAGATCTCAGCCATACAAACATTTAAAGGCCGATCTACCTAATGCCTACACAAAGGCATGACTTCCTAGCTCAACAACTTAAACATTTAATTACATTCAATTCATATTTAAATGAGGACTGCGCCTCTCTCTTCAACTTTGAATGCATGCGCTCGACGTGGCTGGCTGGCTGGCTAGATGACGTGGAGAGATGCTCCTGCTTCAAACTCCTCAGCTGCAAAATTCATGAGCTCCTGCTCATGAGATTCCCATATCCGATGTTAAAATCCTCCTGGATCCCAAATCATCCTCTGGAGTTGTTCATCCGCTCTATTCTGTTGTTGCTTCTGCGCTGCTGCTACTACTGCTACTTCTTTCTTCCTATGTAGACTCTCCTTGCTGACAGTGTCTATTGATCGGATCATCAGCTCCATTATCTCTTCGATCACTTCGTCTAGCTTCTCCCATGGCTGGCTCTGTTCATGCAGTCTCCTCAGCTGCAATTGTTTTTGGCACATGAGCAGATCATCATGGTCTCCCATTCCTCCTTCATCAGTTTGCAACTTCACCTATTGGATGTGCACACTTTGCACTTTCATCCTCTTTTCCAGGGCTTCAATTTGTTCCCACAGATCAGCAAAGAAAATGTTTTCTACCTCTTGTCCTTCTTCTACTGCAAACTCCCCTGTTGCAGTCTTTTCAGTCTCCTGGCTGAAAAGATTGAGCCATTCCTCGGAATGCTCATCATCCTCTTCTGCTTCCTTTGATGTCATCTTCAGTGCTACAGCTTCTTTAGCTTCCTGGTTGAATGCATTGAGACATCCCTCAGAATTCTCATCTTCCTCTCTAGCTTGGGCAACCTCAGATATCTGCTCCAATTCCTCCTTGACAGTCTCAGCTGACCATTCTTCTGCTGTTGCTGCACCATCTACAACACAAACTTCTGCATCCTCCTAGGAAAATGGTAAGAATACTCCAATTCCCCCAATCATCAAAATATTATCCTGATCTTCCTCCTCTACCAATTGTACCTGCTGATCTAAATTCATTTATGAGCTCACCTACTCTGTCAGCTCCTCAGGCTGATCAAAACTCACCTCTGATTTTATGAGACTCTCGGACAGTCTCATCTACTCATCTTTGCCCACCTAGCAATATGGGATCTTCCTACTGCCCTCCTGCCAGACTATGAGATCAACTGATCCCATCTTCATCAGCACTCCTTTCTGATTTGAACTCACCTCTGAGTCCATGAGACCTTCAGATAGTCTCGAATTCTCATCTCCGCCCACCTGGCAATCTAATATGCTTTCACTGCCCTCCTGGCAGTCTTTGAGATACCGCAGTGACCTCATTTCATTTCCCAAATGGCAATGTGAAATTCCTTGGCTGTCCTCATGACAGTCTGTGAGATCCCGCAATGATCTCAACTCATTTCCCATCTGTAAATATGGAATTTCCTTTCTGCCCTCCTGGAAGTTCTTGAGATCCCCAGCCGATCCCAATTTACTGAGATTTCTCCCAGTTTCTAGTTCACATACCTGAACCATTTTCTTACCCTGCCGCATCCGCAGTTCGAGCTTTTCTATGTCCGCCTTTAATTCGGCGAGCTCTCTATCCATCTCTGCAAGATTTTCTACCTTGCTCTTCTTCCCAGCATGCCTATGGCCTTTAGTAACCATGGTGTTGTCTATGTCTGCTCTCCTAGCAAACCTATTGCTGTCACTCTACACCAAGAGTGTTACTAGCTTCATCCTACAGTCTCCTTGATTGCTTTCTTGATTGTCGCCTACCGGAAAGCAACCACCACAGAGTCTCCAACACTCTGTCTTCTCCCTTCTCGCTTCACCTGAAATATACAGATGAAATCCCTCTCTAATACCAAAACTGACGTTGTGTATCAGAGTGCTCCTTACCTCTTATGCATCCCTCGCCTGAAATGTATAGACAAGAATCAGGATTTGATACCAAAACTTGACGCAGCCACACCCACAGGCACATCTGCTCACAGGATCTTCTCTTTCCTCGGCCCGAAGAACAATAACCGTTCTTCTATTTCCCTATCGGGAAATCTACACCCACAGAACTCTTGCATGATCCCCTCTCTTTACTTACTGGGGAATCGGACTTCGCGACTTCACGAGGTCAATGATTGAACACTGTACTCTCGGATCACCGAGACCCGACACCTCAATCAACACTGACCTTTCCCTTACCTGTCAAGACTTCTCCTATCATGATTTCACTACTCGTGATATCGAACACTTCATTTTACCGACTCCTGACTTTCGATATGCCGATTACCCGACATGCGTGCGGGTTGACCTTTCAATGCCCTGTCACCTCTATCGGGACTTCGGGGTTCACGATTTTGCGAATCCTGATGCAATGGTTTCGACACTTCTCGCTATGAACCTCTGATAGCTCGTGCCACCTGTCCTCCACTCACTGACTCCGCTGTGGCCCACACACTGCCCTTCGATTGTCGGGATATTGCGTATCGCGATATCACAATTCCTGTTGCACTAATTTGGAGTTTCGATCTACGAAACCCTGATACACGATATACGTGTAGATCCAACGACCCTCGTGACCCTGATCAACGGCTCTGCCCCTCCTGAGCTTCGAACCTCTAGAGAATATGACGTCGTATCTCCCCTGCACCTTGGTGAGATCTGACGATCCACGAGATGTCACGAATTCTCCTTGGCAAATACCGACCGTCCACTCCTTCCCTGCTGATTCCTGTGAATTAACTAAGTGTTCCTCCTTCGACACTTGTCCTCCTACATGTAAACTTACGATGCTTCTCGCCAACCTACGAGGCACAAATTTTTTGCGTTTTCCTTCAACAAACTCAAAGGCCTATCCTTCCTGAGTTTTTCTATGACTCTAAGCCTTAGAAAATAATCCTTGCGCGCACTCCTTGCGGAAACCCTTCAACATTTCTAAGTGATGAAATCCCTTCGAATCTACGCACTCCTGTAGAATCTCCACACACTGAAGTGCTATCTCTCCTGAGCTTCTATTCCCGAACCCTCAAGGGATTCTATGACTCCTGCACTCCTTGTAGAGTCTTCTCATGCACACACAGGTGCTATCTGTACTGAGCTTTCTTGTAGCTTCGAACTCCATAGAAACTCGTTCCTTCTTTCCTTTCTCCCACATATGGAGAATGAAATGCCTTCCGGCTTATCTTTCACTCAAGGAACTTAATTGCTGAGTTATTAAGGGTGTTCAACAACCCTGTGAAGATCCCTCAATGGATTCTTCTTCAACTTACAGAACTCAAAGAGTTCTCTTCTCCTCTATTCCTGTCTGCACGTTTACTTAATGCCCACCTGGCAGAGTATCTTCTCACAAAACGTTCAACAGTTCTGTCCTTTGTGCACTTATTGGCACCTGCTCAATGCCCACTTGGCAGAGCTTCACAGAATCCTCAGTGATTTTGTCTGCAACTATGTCTTCTCCTACACAGCCTTGCCTCCTGAGGTGTTCAACAACCTCAAAGGTCTTCCACTCCTGAGTTGTTGACTCCAGTTCCTGTGTCACAACACGTCTCTGTCTAATTCCGCAGAGTTCAGAAGTGCATCCTCTGTGCACGACTCTCAGAACCCGCAGCGTTATGTCACACCCTCCTGGTGTGAAGCCTCAAAGACCTTCTCCTGAAATCAAAACAACCTGCAAATGTACAACCACAACATACATTCACAACATAGAAAGAACACTTACAGACATCCACATAACACAGAAAATAAATGCAGGAAAAACTGCTTCTATTTATATTAAAATGGAAAATGCATGTATTTTACAGGGTGTTCTCGAGCTCTCTCTTCTTCTCTCTACTCGCAGAACTCTACTCATCTAACTCAACTCTTCTTCCACCTTCAACTAATACAAAATGAGATATGAAATCTCTTTGACCTGAGGGGCTCTTCAAGCTCTTCCCTCTAGCCTACCTACCCTATTCAATTACATTGAATGGGTTGTCTAGTCCAGTATCTGGATCTAGATCTCAGCCATACAAACATTTAAAGGCCGATCTACCTAATGCATGCACAAAGTCACGGCTTCCCAGCTCAACAGCTTAAACATTTAATTACATTCAATTCAGATTTAAATGAGGACTGAGCCTCTCTCCTCAGCTTTGTATGCATGCACTCGACGTGGCTGGCTAGCTGGCTGGCTGACGTGGAGAGATGCTCCTGCATCACATGAGGAGTTATGTGACGTTCCAAATACCAACAGAAATGACATGACATGTATTATCCATCTAGAATATTTTTACCTGAAAATATATCAAAACTCATATCATTATCCATCAAACAAACTTGGGTCCATTACCCAAACCTTTGTGCTACCGAAATTCACTATCATACTTTCTTCAAGGGTTTACATCAATGACAACCAACCCAATTAATAAACATATAAATCCGGAGGATTAATTTAAAAAAAATTGATTATGGGGCCCATAAACATCGTTATTTATAACCTAGTCCATTGCATTCCTCTCTTCATTCCGATCGCAATGATACCCTTCAATTTTAAGACTTTTTTCCCATGGTCCCGCCCCTTTCCGGGATACCCTTATTTGACACATATCTCATTGGACTCCTCTCTTTGTCTTGATCACCCTAGTACATCTCACTTTTTTTGGCCCTGATTTTCATCTCGACACCTCATCCACTACCTAATTCGCTACCATGCCAATCACCAGAGCTCAGACCCAAGAATACTAGGCGACTAGGTTTTCTAGCTTAGAAACAAAAAATGGAATCCATCACCACTACCATACATGTTGAAGTCAAAGAGTCCCTCCAAGTAGAATTCTATGTATCCATCTGTGAATCCATGCAACAATTCACACAATTTAAGTAGGTAGATCCCAATGCAGAGGACCTTCATCATTCCCATTATGAGTATACTCATTTGTCCCACTCCCCTTGGGGTTCTCCACATTCTTGGAATAAGATGCCCAAAGTGAAAATGCATACATTTGATGGATCCAACCCAGAAGGGTGAGTCTCTCAAATGGAGCAATACTTCTCCCTCCATAAAAATTTGGATGATGAGACCAAACTCCATGTAGGGGTTTTGTACATGGATCAAGAACGATGGCAGTGGTGGTAGTGGCATAAGAAATGTTATGTAGGAATAGCCACTTGGAACATTTTCACTAAAGCATTTTGTGCCCATTTTGATAGAGAATCGGGTAGGCTCACCAAGCTGCGCTAAACTGGATCAGTCACATATTTCATCACGACATTTGAACAATTGGCTATCAGGGATGAGAGCTTATATGATTCATTTTACCTTGAATATTTTATCAGTGGCTTAAAGGAAACCATCCAGGATCATGTGAACATGCATCATTATACTACTTGGTTGAAGGCATGTCAATTAGCAACAGAAGTCGAGACCATCCTTCAGGCCCCACCCATGAAGGCTCCAGTTCTCACCCATCCTCACCCAGGGGCACACCCAACTCCAACACATACATTGAAGGTCCAAAAGGTATCTCCAACGGAAATGGAGGAACGTCGCAAGCAAGGAATTTTCTACTATTGTTATGAAAAGTATTCCCCATGGCATAAATGTAGAGAACAAAAGTTATTCCAGATTGATTCATCAACTTCCTCTCCCCATGAATAAATCCCATCAGATGAGTCCCATGACCCAGAGGAGGATGAATCAAGTGATCACGTTGAATCTCTAGTTATAACCCCTATGGAATCAGAGGAACCCTTCATATCGTTTCATGTATTGTCAAGCATTTCATCCATGCAAACATTGAAGCTGAAGGGATACATCAAACATAGCTCGGTGGTGATATTGATTGATAGTGGTAGCACACATAATTTTATTCATCACAGGCTTCTGATGATATCAATTGATTTGTCCACCATATTCATAATTTTCAAATCCTCATCACTAATGTTGGTACTATGAAGTGTGGGGGACGTTGTGAGAATTTAAAACTCCAAATGGGTGATTATCATATGAAAAAAGACATGTTATCTATTTCCATGAGTGGTTGTGATATTGTATTAGGAGTGGAATGGCTTCGCACTCTGGGGCTAATCACAATGGATTTTCAAGAATTATATATGAGTTTCACCCAAGATTCTCACCCCTATACCCTCCAAGGTCTCCAAGCTAGATCTCCTAAAATCATCATCTCTCACAAGATGGAAAAAATGTTGAAGAACGACCACCATGGTATGATTTCTCAATTTAATTCCATACAGGTCATTGAACAGACCTATTAGGTAGTTCCTTATACCCTGCAAATCATCTTGGACAAGTACCTCAAGGTCTTTGAGGTTCCCACGGCTTTACCTCCTTCCAGGGGTGAGCATGATCATAACATCCCTCTCCTTCCAGGAAGACAACCCCCCAATGTGCATCCCTACAAATATCCATTTGCACAAAAAAATGAAATACAAAATATGGTACAAGAATTACTAGAGGCGGGGGTAATTCTTCCTAGTAATAGCCCATATTCTTCACCAGTGGTGATGGTCTTAAAGAAATAAGGCACTTGACACATGTGCCCTAATTTCCGTTCCCTAAAGAAACTGACCATAAAATATAAGTTTCTCATTCCTGTCATTGAGGAACTCTAAGGTGCATGTGTATTCACTAAATTAAACCTTTGCTTTGGCTATCACTATATCAAAATTAAGGAGGAATATATTTCGAAGACTACTTTAAGAAATCATGGACATTTTGAATTCTTGGTCATGCCTTATGTCCTCTGCAATGCCCCATCCACCTTTCAAATTCTCATGAATAAACTATTGAAACCTTACCTTCAGAAGTTTTTCTTACTTTTCTTTGAGGATATCCTCATTTACATCCGCACTTGGGATAGCCACCTTCTTCATGTGGAAAAATTCCTTCACTTTCTACAGGAAAACCAATTATTTTTCAAAAATACCAAATTGTCATTTGGAGCCCATGAAGTAGAACACTTGGGAAACATTTTCAGTCGTGAAGGGGTAAAATTGGACCCCAAAAATATAAAATCTATGTAGGAGTGGCCACGACCCACGACCTTAAAATTCCTAAGGGTTTTTATTTCTCTCACGTGATATTACATGAAATCTGTCCAACATTATGGAAACATTTCTAAGCCATTGACCAACCTCCTTAATAAGAATGCATTTCATTGGACACTTATTGTTGAGCGAGCCTTCACAGAGTTAAAGACGACCATGTGCACTACTCCTGTCCTAGAAACTCTTGAATTCAAAAAAAAATTGTGGTGGAATTGAATTCTTATGGCACTGGTATAGGTGTAGTGCTCACACAAGATGGTCTATCTTTGGCCTTTACTAGCCAAGCGTTGAGTGGCTGCAATCTGGGCATATCTACGTCTGAAAACGAAATGATGGCCATTCTCCATGAGGTGCACACATGGCGGCCATATCTCTTGGGATGTCATTTTTAGATCAAAACACATCACCATATTCTGAAATATTTTTTGGAGAAATGACTATCCTCCCCATAAAAAAATAAGTGGTTGATCAAAATCTTGGATTATGATTATGAAATCATATGCAAAAATGGAAACTATAATATAGTAGCCGATGCATTGTCAAGACAACATGAGGAGGAAAAATCCCTCTTAGCCTTATCCTTACCAGTCTCTGATCGGATTGAAGAAGTATGCCAACAGTGGCTAACACACACGACAATCTCCAAGTTAATTCAGCACCTTCAGGATCACCCTAATTTTCCCATCGACAACACTTGGCAGGATAATATTCTCAAATATAAGGATCTCCTGGTTCTATAACCCTCTTCAACACTCAAGTGGAGGCTCTTAAATGAGTCGCACTCATCATCTATTGCGGGTCACTCGAGGTTCCAAAAGACATATGCTCTTTCTCGTCATTATTTTTTATGGGCAGGAATGAAGAAGGATATGCTTCACTCTGTCATAGAATGTGAGGTGTGCCAACATAATAAAGGTGAAACTTTCAAGTCTTCAGGCACCCTACAACCCCTACCCATTCCATCTTCTATATATGTGGATAGAAATCCCTATGGATTTTATAGTGGGCCTTCCTAAAGCTAAGAACAAGTCCATCATCATGGTGGTGGTTGATCACCTCTCCAAGTATGCTCATTTTTGTGCATTACCCCACCCTTTCACACTGGCACTAGTAGCACAAGTTTTCCTTGATCATATTTGCAAGTTACATGGCATGCCCACCTCTATTGTATCTAATCATGACCCAAGTTTCACCAACACATTTTGGAAAGAGATGTTTAAATTGCAAGGCTCCCAACTGAACATGATCACATCCTATCACCCCCAGTCTAACAATCAAATAGAAATAGTAAATAAATGTTTGGAAACCTACTTGCAGTGTTTTTCTTCAGACAAAAAACACTAGTGGGTGCAATGGCTCCCCTTGGTAGAATGGTGGTACAATATTTCCTATAATACAACCACTAAAATGACCCCATATGAAGCAGTGTATTGACAACTCCCACCTATAGTCACTACCTATCTTCCAGGCACATCAAAGGTCCAATATATTGATACAATGTTGCAAGGTCGCATAGCCACCCTAGTGGCTCTAAAGGATAACCTCATGTTGAGGGGTTTGAGATCCCTTTAACTCAACAATAGGAACCAAACCTGCCTAAGAGGCCCAATTAGACTTGTAAATGTTTGATGAGTGGTAAGGTTCTCCATATTCACGATCTAGATGGGTTTATCGATGGTATTTAATTATGATTGACAGATATGTCTTTTCTGTTAAGCCTTTTCCTTAGGCTAGACAGTTCTCTTTTTGGTTATTTGTTAGGATATTTAGACACTTAGAAGTTAGTTAAGATCTACTTGGTCTAATATGTCGTTAGGTCAAAGTGTGTTTCTTTAGTATGCATTAGTATGCATTTGTAGTTAGGAAATCCGATGGTCACGATATGTTCCCGACATAGAGTGATCTGACGGTTCATACTCTCCTCGATCTTAACGGCCATTGATACGTGGCTTAACACCCAATTGGTCCATGATATCTATTTAAAGAGCATGGAGGGTCATTTGTCGATGATCGATTGTGAGAAACTCTCTTGTAAAATCTCTCTATAATTTTTTTCTTTTCATTAATAAACTGCTCTAGTGGTCGCGTTGGCTGGGGCCATGGATGTTTCCCCGTAGGGGTTTTACCACGTGAAAACATCGGTGTGTTGATCTTTGATCTGGTTATGTGAGTGGTTACTGAAGGTTTTCATCCTCTATTGGAATACCTGTGTTGTCGAACATGGTATCAGAGCCTGTTTGAAGACCCGCTCCTATTGTAGATCGAGATCGTGAAGCTGAGTTGCCTCATCTCCATTTTCTAGCATTTATATACATTTTTGGGCTGAAAGGACTGTTCCATTGCATCCGGAGCACACTTTTCATTCAGGAACACTTTTTGTTTCACTCGAAAAGGTTTCCGTTTGCCCAAGATACGGCCATTACAGTCAGAATCCGGAGGTATAAAGTCTGAATACGCATTTTTAAATTTTTGCAAAGTTTTGATTTTATTTCGGCTTGTATTTTTTTTTCTGGGCTGCTACTCTTTTAGATCTGCATATGCTCTTTGCCCTGCGCCTTGTGCGATCTCTGAAAATCAGAAACAGATAGGAAAAGGTGCATCTTCCGGGTAAGCTAACCGAGATCTAACCCTTGTTGTCATCGAGAAGCGAAATTTTTTTCTTGTGTGAAAAGAGTTTTTTTGGAGCATGCTCTCCAAGGCCGTCTTCCAGAACAACAAAAACACCCCCAATCCTCCTTCTGAACATTACAATATGTTTTGCTAGACCAGTTGGTTAAAACTTGCCTTATTAAGTAAGAGGTCTTGAGTTCAAGTCTCTCTTTTGTTACTTTTTTTGAAAAAATTCATGCTAAAAAATTGTAAAGTGCATTTCACTTCAAGTATAAAAGTGAATCACTATAAGTAGCTTTATATTTTATTTTAGAGCTATTTTGCATGCAACTTTTCTATTATAAGGTAACCTCATTGTATGATCCCCACTTCTCTTTATAAAAGTGGGTCACTTCATAAAGTAGCTTACACTATCACGTGGTTATTTGGTTACCGTGTATGCCTTTTTTAAAAGGGGCATAACTCTCACATCGGAAGTCCGTTTTCAGTGCCGTTTTTTTTA
>ML777005.1:2512636-2526944 GCA_009831015.1 Picea engelmannii
CCGAAGGTCTCTCACTCAAGGAACCCGTCAATGGGTTATACCTCAAGAAATTTTATGCTTAGAAGTAGTCATACTTTAGGTTACTTTTTCTTGTTTAGTGTTTTTAATATTTTTTCCCTACCCTCTCGTCTAAACTATCCTTTTTTCTATTGACATATGACTTCTCCACCAGCTTACCACATTGGTTACACTGACGGCGCCATCCGTTGGACACAAAATCTCGCTTCGGCTGCTTGGGCTCTCTACACCCCATCACATGAAATGCTACATTCAAGCGGCATATGTTTGGGACCAGCAACCAACAAACAAGCTGAACACACTTCTTTCATCAGCCTCCTGACCGATTCCCAGCATCATCATATTCGTCACCTTAGCGTTTTCCTCGACTCCCAGCTAGTCTTTCTCCAGCTCAATAATGTCTACCGTGTACGCGATCCATGCCTCTTTCGCAAATACCTGCAGGTTAGATTATTATCTCGACATTTTGATTCCATTACATTTACACATATTCCAAGGGAATTGAATCAAACAACAGATGAAATAGCTAACATGGTGTTAGATTGGCATATATCACATCAAGCTACACATACATAAAACATCTCATACATCCTGTCACAGCATATAGGAAACATAGACATCATCACCATCAAAACAAAAACACATGTGCACCACATTTGGATCTCAAAAAATATGTATACTCATAGATATATATCGGCCTCACTGGCTATCCGAATGTTTATATACAAAAAATACATCGGCCCACCGGCCCGTGCTGTATAACGGTACAAAAAATCGTCTCACCAGCCTATCAAAAGGTATACAAAAATACATCATACAATCAGGGTGCCTCTAATGCACCCCCAGTTTCCCCTCCCTCCTGAGGAGGTGGTGGCCCACCCCGACCTGCCCCAGGCGGCAGTGGTGGAGCACCCACAGGACCCTCCTGCCCCGGCGGAAGGCGTCCACTAGTCATAGCGGCGAGCACTGCTTCTCGTCGCATGATCGACCGCCATGGTGGCGGTAACCCGATGTACTGCTCCAGGAACTCCTCGTCCTGGATATGGGTCCACATGCCCTCAGGCACGTCTCAAAACACCGTCTCAAACCGACGGACTATATCATCATCATCTACTTCGGCTACCACTGGAGGAGCATGGGATGGCCCCGCACTAGGTTCATCAAAGCGACGCCTCTGCGTCGGTCTCTCGGGCCCTACTGCTCGCCCAGCAGCCTCATCCCTCGGACGCCTCCCTATACGTGGAGGTCCCTCCTGCTCTCGCTGTGTTGGTGCTCTGAACAACTCCACCTCACGCTCACGAGGTGCCAAATCTGCACATGCACCAAACAAGCAACAACAGATGGTATCAGTGACTATACATCAAACATATGCACTGGTATATCAAAATCACAAAATAATACACAACATACTTCTATGGTCAAAAACCTCCCCAGGAGGCAGTACCATATCTGGGTCCCCTCGGAAGTCCACCCCAGCATAGGGGAACTGGAGTATAAACTGCGGCATCTGCCGCCATATCTGAGTTGCCTCCTCAGTGAAGTAATGTCCACCTTCACCACCACCGTGGCAAACCAAAATCTGTGACCACCGCCTCAAGCGCGACTCTCGTACCCTTGGTACCTCTAGCAGCACCCTCGGGCGCAACATCAGCACCCTCTCCAAAAAGAAAGCCACCAGGATGGAGCCAAAAATGAACTCCCCTCTGCCTGTGGACCGACAACGGTCCAGCTGCGCAATAATCTGTGCATGAAGGGTCAAACCCCAAGCGAACCGCTCACGGCCCACCACCACCCTCTCCATCAACATCAGCTCACCACCACTAATCCGGTGGGGCGCTCAGGTCCCGTACACCCGAACTATCATCGCTGCTATGCAACGATGCAATAGGGCATCTATCCCACTGATGCGCACTAAAGACCCAGTCATATAATGCTTGCCTAAGCAGTATCACTCGGTGACCTCCTGCAAAGGCATATCTCTCGGCAACACAGGCTCTGCTGGCAACGGGGTTCCCTCGAAGGGGAGCCCAGTCAAGAAATAAATGTCCTCCACCGCAGTGAAGGTAATCCGCTCTCCTCGCACGAGGAAGCAGTGCTGCTCAGGGCTCCACATCTCGATCAAGAAATGGAGCAAATACTCCTGGGCCCGTAACAAAGGGCACTCAAAGAACTTTAGCAACCCACTGGCTGCTAAAGAAGCTCGAACTGCAGGCCTCGCACGGACCACAGCCTCTCACAGCTGTGCCCAGTCCCGCTCACACCACCGCACATCCATGGTCACTGATCACCACCTGCACACAACCCAGAACCCTATATTAGCTTAGGCACTCATCCAAGATATCAAATAAGCTAATTTTTCACCCTGAAACCTTGCCCCAAAGGCGCAGTTTTACCACCCACAGGCGCGCGCAGATGCGCACCTGTTCACTATACAGGCGCGCATATGCGTGTGCCTATTTTTCCCACAGGCACGCTCATGAGCACACCTGTCCACAATACAGGCACGCACTAGGGCGTGCCTGTCATACCCACAGGCGTGCCCGTGAGCGCGCATGTTCGACCTACACGAACGCACTCATGCGCGCTTGTCCACCTCACAAGCGCACCTCCAAGGCGCGCCTTAAATTCCTATTCACGTGCACACATGTGCGCGTATTCAGTGTATAGGCGTGCACTCATGCGCGCCTTCCACTGAGTCGCCCGTGCATGTAGGCCCACCCTCTACCCAAAAATCCCCTAAAACCCTCGTACGACCCCCCGTACCTACCCTGCCCAAAAATTGGAAACCTATAGCTATGCAGGATGTTCAGACCACTAACCTGAAACTCGCGCGTCGGGAAATGGATGCCTTGTGCTCTCGGAATCACTCAATCTCCTCTGGATCTGCTCTGGAACTCACTATAGCAGAAGGTACAAATGAGGTGGCAATGTGGGCCCTACAGCTATATATAGGGTTTTTTCCAAACTTCCACTCACCATTCCGGGAGCCCACGGCGTCCATTTTTCGAACCGTCTTCAGCCACGGGATCAACGTCCCTCCACCTATATCATGGCTGTCCCTGGGCCACTTTTCATCCTGAGCCCCCGGGGCACCTTTTTTTTTTCACATCATGGCCAGGTACGCACGTGCATTGTCACATTTATCTAATACATGTTCATATTTGGTATTATCTTCAGATATTGTTCACTTTGGGTATTTGGTTGTTTTGTGTGCAGGTACTTGATCCATCATCTCTCAACATCATTCCTTCAGGTATATACTCAGCACTGGCATGTAGTCTCTCCCACTGTAATGCATTTACATTTCCAGTCATTCCCTCTGATATTGACCTCTAGGACACCCTTTTCTGGCTCTGCAGTACTCTCACCTCCATTTTGCATCTTCGGTACTGTAATTCGGTAGCATTCTCACCCACGTGAGTTGTCCCATTCATAGCACCTTTTTTCACTTTTGACACTCATGCTATTCTTCATTACCCTTTAGGGATGAGAGTCCCGGTAGTCTTACATCATGTTGCGAATCAACCACATACTTCATCTCCTCATTTTGCTAGCTCCCCATATGGACTCCCAAATCATCGCTTTATGGTTATGTTCTTTTTTACCTGCACCTCTGCAGGATCATGAACCCACCATTTCATCCACAATCAGTTTTCCCATCTACGAACCTATCTTCATTTCACCTACCTCATACAGAAACTTGCCAATGGGGCCCCCACCCTTCATCTGTTTCTCATAACAATTCTGCCCTCCCGGGGGCACGCGTTTTACACTGGGGCACCCATTTCTGTATTTGTACATTTTTCCCCAAAATTATTTATTATTTATTATTTATTATTTATTGTACAAACACCTTTACCATCAGTCATTATATTCTTCGTCGCCACCGTTGGCGACTTGCTTTCTTTTGGCCACATGCAACCCATGTCACCCTTGGATTGGAGCAGTACTTATCATTTACCCTTGCCGGCATCGTCCATATCTTCAAAGTACCCCACAGGTCAGTTACCTCTACCCTCTGAATTTTTTCACCTTGTCCCGCCTCTGGCACAACTTAACACCAGTCTTGTCGTCCCCTTGACCCTTGACCTTGTTACACGGTTGCGGCCACTGTTTCTCTTATATATATACAACCAAGGGCAGTCTTGAGTCATCCCACTTCTTGACGTCGTCCATGTACCTCTGCCACTTCCTCACCTCAGTAGATTCCACGGAGCACCTTTTTGCTTCTGGGAGTCGCGTCCCCCTTTTGTCGACATCAGCACACTTTTCCAGAAGGGTGACAGTATCTTGATTCTCATTCTCTATTTTAATGAGAGATATCGGACGGCACAACATGAAACACCATTGCTCCTTGCTGTCGTTGGCCCCCATAACATTCGACACCAACACTCTCTCATGTTATGGAGGGTCTTACTTTGCTACTGTTGCAGTTATTTTTGTCATTCTTCGAAGACCTCTGAACGTGGTAGGGCCATCAATGCCCACATCATCGTCACTGCTTATTATAGCGATCATTGTCGGTTATTCAGATAATGTTCCTTTGCAGAATTTTCTTCTACCTTTATCATTACCGCCCCCGAGGGCGCTGCAGTTGTCTACACCAACACTTCTGTCATCTTTTTTCAGAGTTACATCACACGAGCATGGGGCATGCCCACCTCGTTTGTACACAGTTGTATATTTTTTCTCCACACATCTCTTAGAAGGTCGAGATACTGGTTCCTTCTTTCTCCAATGAATCGGTCCGAACGGTCCCACTCTTTCTTTCCCTTACAACAACATTCTCAGTAAAAGAAACATTGATGGATTTCGGCTATACGTATGCTCCTAACCTCATCCATCAGGGGGCATATGTTATCACTGAAATTTCGTCTGCACATGGCGACAAGAACTCCACATCATCAAAACAGCAATGAAGTCATTCATGGCACTTAATTAATCTCACATCACTCTGGAAGGGCCAAAAACTATAGAAAGTAACCAAAAATTGAAGGGCACTTTACAACAGTGTGGCACGCGCGCGCATGCGGGGGACAAAGACGTGTTATTAGCGCATGCGCGCTCGACGCACGTCTGTCAACACAATAACCCGCGCATCTGCTAATACAGCGCATTAATTGAATAGATTGGCCTCCCAACCACCTACGGACCGACCCCCAAGATGATTTGACTCTCAAATCAGAGCCGGATCTGCAAAATCGGTGGGTTAATGACCTAAATAAACCCTAAACGGGTCCCTGTTCACACTTTGAGAAGGTTACGTGACCACTCGGGAGCTGCTATAAAAGGCCGTGAGGATTCGCTGTTTTGGCAAGGAATTCTAAGCACTGTTATGCTATTCAAATGGTTAAGGGCTCATCCTTTAACAACAACCCATCAGCTGCATCACCGAGAGTTCTTTCACTACTATGTGCAGTTATGTTCATTTGTAAGGAAAGCAATTTGTGTTGAGGGCCCCGAAGAGCCTTCCGCTGGGGGGAGAAGGAACCTCTGGTCTCTTTCTTCAACATTCTCTAGTTTCATTAATACACCAGCCTAAAACCATTGGTGACCCCTGTGTCTTGTGTTTGATGTTATTTGTTTATTTTCGCAATGTTATTTGTTTTCAGTTGATAGTTAGATTGTAGTTAGTTTTGTTTTCTTTAACCCTTTTGCTCCATAGTTGTTCTGCCCTGCCAAACCCAACGGGGTATGCAAGCGCTCTCCATTTTCTCACCTAGTGACCATTTGAACGCGAACAATCAGGATCGGTGAAAGAGTCGAGAACAACTTGATACGCAATATTTGTTGCCAATAGTGGCATGGACATTACGACATGCAACTGATATTCACAAGACAAAGTCGTGGAAGGTAGGGTCCACAGATAACTAAAATATGAAATGCAGAAAGGAATGGACCTCCCTGTCGATACAGGCCTACTGGACATGGCATAAATGTGGTGAATCAGTGTTGTGAAGTTGAAAGTACCCCTAAGGGAAGAATACATTCCGACATCGATATTCTCAGTTGTTGGTTGAGAATTGTCGATCACAGGGATCGATGGTCCAAGAGATGCAATAGAACTAGAGCATGTAAAGGATAATCGATCGATCATCACGATCTTCCCTTCATGAGGAAAACAAAGAGTTTGAAAGACGAATGACATGACGGTGATCATAGCATAAGTCCAATTGTGACCTAGTAACAAGTTATAATCAAGAGGCACATCAACTACCTCTAACTCCACCTCTACCATCTTCCCACCTAACTAGACCGGAAAGGCAGGGAGAATATCGTGAGGGTAGAAGAAATGACTGTCAAAAGTAGTCAACATGTTCAATGACTTGGAAAGAGTCGGAGAATTGAGAGCTTTCCAAAAAACCAGGGACATCACACACATAGAAGTTCCTTCATCAACAACCACACATTTGATGGTATACTTTGAGTATTCCACATGGATTTGGAAAGCCACGTGGTAAGGAAAGTGAGGCTTAACATTTGTGACATTGAACTTGATAACTTTTGAGTGATTGGGTTCTAGAGTTCCTCAAGCAGAGAGTAAGGAATTCCTCTATGAATGACATGTCTGGAGTAGCTTTGTTGGAACAGGGACAGACCCAGGGTTCAATGCTACAACAGTGCACCAACAAAACCCTAACTACCGGCCCTTTTGGAAACACCTGCGAAGCAGATGAAGTCTCACCTGAGGTAGAGGCAGGGGTGGTTGCAGGACTCAAATGTCTACAACCTTAGCTGGGATATAGATTTTTTATTCTAACACTTGACAAAGCACTCAGCAGTTAATCATTCATCTATATTCAGTCTTAGTTACAGCGCGGTTAAACCCTAGTTATAGAGTATCACAATATTCATTCATATCTAACGTATTTAAGCACTAATCATATTCACATAGGTTAGATCCATACTATTAAGCACATAACACTAACATATCTATCTACCATTCATTTATTTTGAAGTACTAAGAACATTAACATATAAACAAACAAACACATCGCACAAAGCATAGCAACGCAACATCTACGTGGTTCACCCCCACCCCGGGGCTACATCCACCAACTCTTTGTCTTCTTTATTATATTTGGTCAAGCTTCTTACAGACACATAACATCCAATTTCTACTTCGTAGAAGACAGAAGATCTATGCACACTCCCCTAGATCCTCCTTCTTCTCATTAGGGTACAACGCCAAGCCTTCACACAGTCTCTTACAGTTACTTTCACTAGCCTTGCAATCCTCACACAATATGCACAAAGAATTTGCAACTCTTGATCACACAAATCCAACTCTAGCACTTGGCCATTCATTTAACACTTAGCACATTGGCCTCTTCTTACATCACCTAGCTATATATTTATAGATAGAAAATAGGACTATACATGGGTAAACCCATGGGTCGACATCCCATACCCATTACATAATCTTGAATCCCAGAAAGGGCCCAAGATCCTGTGATCTCTGCTTCATCTTGTGCTCCACCTTCTATATCCTATCGAAGTCCCAAAATTAGGTCAAACATGACCAAGGATCCTCAAAACTTGGTCAAGGGCCAACGGGCCCCCAACACTCACCTGTGACTCATCCTAAGTCACTTTGATCTGATTAGTTCTGCTTCAAAATCCTTGAGCTTGGCTCAAGCTTCTTCGACTTGTTGTTGTGCCATGGCCTCCTGTTCAGCGAACTCTTCTATGGTTTCTTCGTTGACAAGTCCTTCTAGGCATTGTTTAGCTACAGTGACAACTTGCTCTAGTTCCACTCCATTTCCTTCGATCTTTGTGAACAGTTGGTAAGCCTTATCCTATAGGTTGGATCCTTTGAGTCACTTCCATGAATTTTCTTTGGATAGTGTGGACTTGCTGTTGGGCAGTGCACTACTCCTGGGATCACTTCATTCTTTCCACAACTGATAGGGGCTTCAACTGCGCTTGTATTGTCTCTTCTTGATACTTCGCCTCTTGGAGCTACGAATCTAGTGCCTTCAATTCTAGATTCTCATTGATTTTCTCATAGGTCTGGGCACTGCGATTAATGATTTTCTTACATTCCATGGTGAGGGATTTGATTTGCTCAACTTTTCTTCAAGCATTTTCTTCTCTTTGATCCCTCACATCCTGTGGGGTGTTGGGCACTATGTGAAGCTCTAAGTCTACTATTCATTGTTATGGTTGTTGGATAGCTTCTATAAGTTTCTCTACTTTATGCATGACTCAGTATTTTTCTTGTGGTTCTAAGCCTGTCACAGAGAGGAATGCTCTGTTGACTGCTTCCTTCACTTCGAGTTGATCTTCAAGCAACTGTTCCTTTTCTTGTTGCATCTGTACTTTCTCTTCTTCAAACTTTTCCTAGAGAGAAACCTTCTCTTGTTCTGTAGCTCTGTGGTGTTCTACGATTACTCTTTTTACTTGTTTCAAGGCCTGGGTGGATTGTTCTGTTTCTTCTTGAGTGCGACAAAGGCCAGCTTCAACCGCATCAGCTAGTTGGTGGAGTTGGGCTGGCTCATCTCCCAACTCTGGTTCTCCTGATGGAAAGGGCACAATGGATATTGTGTGAATGGACTAAAGGGCCTATTTTACCCCTCAGAGTTCAACCTCAATTCTATCGTACATTTCCTCCTTATTGGATTCTTGTTTCTCTGTGATTTCCAACAAAGCATCATTTAGATTTGCGATGATGAAGTCAAAATCATCAACAGTAAGCACATATTTCATCTTGGTCACGATGGCTTTCGATTTCTTCCGGGAAGAAGGTTTCAGGGGAGAAACCTTCCTCTTCTTCAGGGGATCAACCTCATCTCTGGGCGGTGTTACTCCACCTTGCTTCTTTTCATCTCATTTTCCATTTATATCTTCTAATTTGTTATCACCCCCTCGGTCAGGTGATATTGAAGTAGTCTTTCCTGAGGTAGTCCTTAAATCTTGGACCTCTTTAGTCTTCTTCGTTCTCTTGGGCCCAGGTGTATCATGTTCTTTATGCATGGTCTCTGGGCTTTCATGGTCAAACATCTCTGCATGGTCTACGAGAATAAGGAGGTCTGTGGACCAGTCCTTAGTGATATCCTCTACGTCTTCTTCGATGAGTTTGTAGTAGGACTGAAGCTACTCCTTATGTTCATTGGCTCACGTTGTTACGTAGATGAAGTGTCGATCTACGCAGAACTTCATCAAGGGTCGGAAACTCTGTAGGGTGTTCAGAGTCATGCGAGGTTCAACTTCGATGGCTCTCTTCAGCTGAAGGTAATATGTATGAAAAACAACATTCGACTACCACTGTTTTTTCATATCACTTGAGTACCAAAGTGTAGTGAACTTCAAAGCAAGAGGTTCGAACGATTCAATATCTAGAAAGGTCACACCTTCTGGCATCTCTGATCTAGATTATTTTCGGCACGAAATGAGAGCAGAGATATAATAAAGAAATTCACAGAGATATCGCGTATATCCAGTAATATAATAGAAATATATCAGAGATGCAACCATAAACACAGAGATACAGCAATACACGATTTCTATTAATGAAATAAATGTACAGAGACTGTAAAAATACAGAGTGAAATACTCGCTAGAATGGTGGCAGCTTATCTCTGAGAAGAGATGTGACGGCTACTCACATTCGCAAGAAGATGGTTACAATGAGGCTCTGGAGGCCTTTTTACAATAATCGGGAATGCCAAAAGTCCTAGACATCCAAAAACCTAACCCTAGGAGATGAAGCGCCAAAATTCATGTGGGCCCCGTTTGGGTAAGTTGGTGCATCAACTTCCCGGGGTCGTAACTTTTTCATACGATCTCCGTTTTAGGCATGTGATAGCTCGTTGGAAAGGTATCATCGAGGAGATTCATTTTTGGGGCTCAATTATTCCTTTAGCTATAATTTAGAACCTATATCTATAAAAAAACTTCATTTAGGCCCTCAAAATGGCCCCGAAAGTTAAAACCTGCTAAAAATAGTAAATTGCCAAAATGGCCAGAAAACTGTTTTGAGCCATTTGGAAAAGGTGGGTGGCCCCCAATATCCACCTAGATCAATATCCCAGGAAAAAAAAGTGATGAGGGTCAGGATCCAACTAAAGTGAAACTTGTAACCCTAGTCCTATGCTTCTCGGCAGTCTAGTTCCAGCTGATTAACTAGGTACTTCGCCCAATTCATTTGCAGGCCTTCCATGCACTTCCCTGCGAGGTCAACAATAAAGCATGTGACCTACGTAGGTTTTTTCTTCCTTACTAACTTTCCAGCTATTATCTTGCAAGCAAAGCACACTGCGCCATTCAGGATGGAGGCTACCTTATAGCCTCGCGTCCCCTTTTCAACATCGTCATATGTATCTTTGATCTTTTGTGCTAGTGCGCGATCTCTGGATTTTCCTGGATAGAACTCCTGCGGGTCAGGTCCTTGCATACTTAATCCAATGATCCTATATATCAACATCATATTGATTGTAATACGGTAGTCTAGCCATAACTAGCCACCGTGGTAACATGAAATTAATATCTTGACACAGAAGTTCACTTTCTAGTGCCTTCCGAAGTGTGGGATTTTCATTACATTTAACAACATGGACTGTGCAAGGTTCATCATCCACGGCTAGGGGATTATCTTTGTGTTCTTTCCCTTCATTCTGGTCAGGTATTTGTATGAGGCGAGAGTGCTATAGTACTTGCAATCTCTGAGGTTGAATTCATTGAACTTCGGTGTTGGGATCTTGTCCTGCTGCGTGCAAACAGCGTGTATCCCCTTCAAGAGGTACGCAGTAACCATGGAATACTCGAAGTCTCTTCACACGCTATCTCGACTCACCACGTAATCCATAGGCAGGATGTAATCGAGAAATATGGTTGATATCAACTTTACATTTTCTAGGTCATCTCTGGGTTTGGTTCTCTTTTCCACTAATGGTTAGGATGATCTGGCTCCATGAGTAGTCAATGGAGAGGCTTGAATTCCTCTCATCGAGGACGCTTGAATATTTGCAGACATTTCTCTTTCAGTCATTAGGTCAATGATAACTTCTTCGACAATTTTCTCTGCAACACTAAACTCGTCTGACATGAACGCTCGTGGTTGAATATCTTGGGTTCAAAGAGTAACTAGTCAATGCAACAATATGGATGGCAATAGCGCGATGATCACTATGCGAAATCAACTAGTCTGTGGATTCATATTCACTATTAGAAAAAGTTTTCTCGTTGCATGGCGTGATGGGATAAATATATAACTTGGCAACGAATCTCTTGTAACAAGTGAGAATCCTTCATTAACTCAGTTATGTCCATTATGGTGTGTTCCTAATGGTCTGGTGGAAAAATTTATGATCATAAATTCCTTTCTACTCGTTTGGGATGTCGGTATAACAGTTATATTGTTCCCAATGGCTATATTGCATTGCCATGGTGAAGTGCCATGTGACGATGTTCTGATATCCCGACGAAGTTCCAATTTTGCAAATTTTCTTTCTGCGAAGTTCCCTCTAGAACTTTCTGTAACTTTTTAGTCTTATCTCTTTTCTTAATTATTTTTTTAGCCTTCTTTCCAGTGAGCTTCATCTCAGTATTCATTTTTCCATTATGATTATTATCTTCTTTTGGTAGAGTAACTTCGCGTTGTTGAGATCCTTTCCTAGAAATTACGGGTAATACTTCATCTGTATCTGGAATAGGTACTTCAGTTTTATGTGGGTCTTCTAGTGTTCTTCCCACTTCGACATCCAAGTATCTAGTTTTGAATAGATTCACTTGGTTCTATTGTTCTTCAATCAAGTTTGTGATCCTCCTAGTCATGAAATCTTTTAACTCTTGCTTTTTTCTTCTCTAAGATTTATTCTTCTTTCCTTCTAGCCTGATCTTCTTCAATCCAAGGTTTTCCTAGTAACATAGAAAATGGAGTGTTTTTCTCAATAAATTTAACAACTTCAAATTCTTCCTCTGTCGAAGTTCCATGAGCACACATAGATATCTGGGTAAGTATTCCACATAAGGTTATCAGTTTTCCTCTGAATAATCCTATTCCTCCCAATGAAGGAATCATAACAGGTTTTCCTAGAATTTCCCAAGTTCTTTCTGTCATAATATTCACATGTGTTTCCTCATCCATAACACATTCAATGTCAAAGTCTCCTATTCTTAATTAAATGAATTATTTTTCTTTGAATATCTCTGAAAAGATGATATGTCGGTGGTCATTCAGGGTTTCTTTCATCTATAGCAATACTTTTTCTGATTCTTTTTGGGGTTCTATCATAATCTCAATTGCTTGACCTTTCTCGTGGCCTCCTTGTCTCGTATTCATCCTTTCAATATTGGCAACCACTCTAGGGAAATCCAAAACTTCATGGTCCATAGCTTTGCAACAGAGGCAACTAGGTCTTCTTCCAGGGCATTCCCTAGCAAGATGTCCTGGTTTTCTACAACTATAACAAAGGGTTAATCCTCTCTTTTTCTTAAATGATCCCGAGTCTTTCTTGTACCAGGCACTAGGATCATGGTAGCCAACCTACAAAAAAATCTCTCTAGGATCTTGCATCCATTTGTTAGTCCAAACATTCTCTCTATGCATAGGTATAACATATCTTTCACTATTCTTAGCACAAAGCTTCCAGATCTAAAACTTTTCACTATTCTTACCTTTATCAGAGCACAAAGCTTGCAAGTCTTACCTCTTTTCTTCATATATGACCCTTCTTGGCACAAAGATTCATAGATCAAGCAGAATACTGCGCACTATAGTGACAGATCTATGCACAGAGCTTTCACAATTTCAGGTTGGATCTTCGCATAAAGCTTCTTCTTCCTTAGTTCCCAACAATCATAGTTTCAGGTCAGATCTTTGCACAAATCTTATTTTTCTTCAGTTCCCAGCAATCACAGTTTCAGGTCTCGGTAGCAGAACCATTTTTTGGCACAGGGGCAGACCCATGGTTCAACGCTACAATAACACACCAACAAAACCCTAACTATTGGCCCTTTTGGAAACACCTGTGAACTAGATGAAGTCTCACCTGAGGTAGAGGCAGGGGTGGTTGCAAGACTCAGATGTATGTAACCTTAGATGGGACACATATCTGTGATTCTAGAAATTGACAGAGCACTCAATAGTTAATCATTCATCTATATCCAGTCTTAGTTACAACACGGTTAAACCTGTTGGAAGATTGATTGTTGTCATTGATGTCAACCCTAGTCATGGGTTTTGGACCACAAGATTGATAAAGGTATTTGGACATGAAGGATAATGCGCATGCATATACAAAACCCATGAATGGATAGTATACATCATGTTGTTTCCGGTGGTATGTGGCACATCACATGGATCCTCATGGTTGAGGAGAAATGAATTTTTGCAGATGACAAAGTGAATTGAAAAGGGAAGTACATGTAGGCCCTGAAAATAATTAAAGAAAATAATTACAAAATAAGAAAGTGTCAGGTCGGCCCTAATGTTAAAAGGAAGTGACATAAATGGTATAAATACATATCATTATACATGCATTTGATACAATTTGAATTTCAGAGGGAAGAAGAAGTAAAAGAAGGTCGGATTTCAAGGGAGGATGAAGTCTTTTGGTGATGTGTTCTAAGGTATGTTATTTTCAGGTCATCTTACCATTTTTGCTATAAATTTTTTTCTAGAACGATTCAGATGGTGAAATATCTATGGTATTGAGAAGACATATCAAGGTACCTCTGGTAAAAATTTCAGCTCTTGATTCACTATAATTATGGAGATACACTCTATGGAATATAGGGTTTGTGACCAATCCTGAAACTAGTCAATAAATAGGTGTTCTGGGTAAAACAGTCATAAATTTTTCATACAGACTCCAAATGTAGTGGTACCACTTCCATTGGAAAGAGTACGGACTGTAGTTTCTTGTGTGCAAGTTTCAGAATCAGATGTTAAATATTGAGCACGGGGAATGCTGTACAAGTTGGGTCTTCTGAACAGACCAGAATTGAATAAAGTCTACCATTCTTTCTATAACCTCTTTTTGGGGAGGATTCAAGGAGTGAAAATTAGAAGAGTTTCAGAGAATACATTGAGTAACATTATCTACAGGATCCGAGTACTCCAAGAATTGAATAATTGCAGAAATTGAAGAAGTCTCAGAAAGCATTATTAGGTTCTATGTGATGATTGGTTGATGGTGATGATATAATGTAAAGTTTTATTATCTCTCATATATTCTTGGGTGGAAGGAAGGGGCAAGGATAGAGAGTTCAAATCTCTCTTGATATTGGAGGATTGTATCTTCCTCTTGGAGGTTTATCCCTCCCTTTACATTTGGAAGTTGTAGCT
>ML777005.1:2530274-2541693 GCA_009831015.1 Picea engelmannii
CACATAGGTTAGATCCATACTATTAAGCACATAGCACTAACATATCTATATACCATTCATTTATATTGAAGTACTAATAACATTAACATATAAAAACATCAAAACATCGCACAAAGTAGAGCAACGCAACATGTACGTGGTTCACCCCCACCTTGGGGCTACATCCACCAACTCTTTGTCTTATTTATTATCTTTGGTCAAGCTTCTTATAGGCACATAGCATCCAAGTTATACTCCGCAGAAGACAGGAGATCTACGCACACTCTGCTATATCCTCCTTCTTCTCACTAGCTTATAGCACCAAGCCTTCACATAGTCTTTTACAGTTACTTTCACTAGCCTTGCAAGCCTCACATAGTATGCACAAAGAATTTACAACTCAAGATCATACAAATCCAACTCTACCACTTAGCCATTCATTTATCACTTAGCACACTGGCTTCTTCTTACATCACCTATATATCTATTTATACATACAAAATACGCATAAACATGGGTAAACCCATGGGAAAAAATCCCATACCCATTACATAATCCTGAATCCCAAAAAGGGCCCTAAAAGGGTCTGATATCCCGTGATCTCTACTTTGTCTTGTGCTCCACCTTAGACAGCCTATCCGAGTCCCAAAATTAGGTCAAACATGACCAAGGATCCTCAAAAATTGGTCAAGGGCCAGCAACCTCCAAAGCCGACATCCCACAAGGGGTTTGACCCAGGTCCTTAAAAATAGAGTAGTTCTGGGCGGCTCTAGCATTTGGATTATGGGTAGACCACTTGAGTACTCCTTTCGGAATACGAGGTGGTGGATCCCTTTTCTCAATCTGTAAATTCATCTCTGGAGGAGGAGGAGGATATTCTAGACCATGGATAGCTTGTCTAGAGCTATAATATTAAGATCGAGTGGCTACATTAACTTTCACATCGACCATATTGATACATAAATGGTCACCATCTTGCGACTGCTCTTTTTGACCCCCACCAACCACATTTCCAGTGTTTGAGGAGCTTGAGGATACATGTTGATTATGTGGGAATGGATTCGTCATCACGGAGGGTGATTGAGATAATATCCTCATAGCTTCTACAAGTTTGGGGCATAAATGGGTATGGTGATCATCTATGCAAAGCTTATAGGGAAGCTTCACTTTACGTATTTCTCATTTTCCCTCTCCAGCATTACTACCTATATTATCATTATTATTATTGTCCTTTGGTTTATTACCATTTTCCCCACCCTTACGATTATTACATCCTTTATTCTTATTCCCTCCTAGTTGTTGGTTACCATTTGGGTTGGTCGACGATTACATGGAATGTACATCTGCCAACTTAGTGGGATTGGAAGACATATATGAAGCTGGCTCTCAGGCAGACTAGTTTAAATACAACTCTTTAAAATGGTATGTCACCGATTGTTCGCACCCAATTCATCACTAAGTGAGCAAATAGAAGGTTCTTACATGCCCAGTTGGGCTCTGCTAGGCATGACAGCTGTAAAAGGAAAGGTTAGAAAGAAAAACAACAAATTTATAAACAAGAATTAAACTAAAACAAATTAAAACTAAAAGCATATGAAAAAATGAAAAACAAATACAAATGGACCAATATCACCAATGTATAAGCTGATCTATTGATGAAATCCAAAGGCACAATGAAGAAAGGGGACTTGGGTCCCTTTTTTCTCCAATGGAAGGCTCTTGAGGCCCTCACAAGCTTGCTCTCCTTACAATGAAAAGATGAAAATGTGGGTGAAAGAACTCCAAGTTATCCACTCAAGAGAGGGGTGGATAGCTCTTGTGAAATGATGCCTATGTGTTATTGTCAAATAATGAGTCCTTAACAATCTTGGCAGCATAACAATGCATAGAATTCCTTGAGAAAGTGATGGTTATTCATGGCTTTTTATAGCCTAGCATTGGGTGATAATGTAACCTCTTTGGAGTGTGAAAAGGGGCTCTTTAGGGCTCAATTAGGTCTTTGACCAGCCCACCATGCGGATTGAGCTCAGATTTGGTGTCAAATCAACTTGGGAGCTGATCCATTAGTGGTTGGGAGGCCGACCAATTTCAATAAATGCGTCGTTTAGCAGGTGTGCGGGTTTTTCGCCAAACAGCTGCGCATCGTGCGCGCATGCGCACATTGTACGTTGTTGTTACGCGCATATGCACGCGCACCCAGATTCTATAAAGTGCCCTTCAATTTTTGGTCACTTGATATAGTTTTTGACCCTTTTGCAATGCTATGAATGTGATTCAGTGCCATGAATAGCTTCATCCTTGTTTTGACGATGCGGAGTTCTTGTCGCCATGTGCAGACGAAATTTCAGTGATAACAGATGCCCCCTGATGGATGAGGTTAGGAGCAAAACATATAGCCGAAATCCATCAATGTTTTTTTTACTGAGAATGGTGTTGTAAGGGAGAGCAAGAGTGGGACCGTGTAGATCGATCCGTTGGAGAAGAAAGGAACCTGTAGAAGCCGACTTTCCATAGGGTGTGTAACAATATACAACTGTGTACAAACGAGGTGGGCATGCCCCATGCTCATATAATGTAACTCTGAAAAAAGATGACGGAAACATTGGTGTAGACAACTGCAGCACCCTCGGGGGCGGAATGATAAAGGCATAAGACAATTCTGTAAAGGAACATACTCTGAACCATAGGTAAAGGTCGCAGAAATAAACAATGACGGTGATGTGGGCGTTGATGGCCCTACCAAGTTCAGAGGTCTTCGGCAACTGATAAAAAAAAACTGCAATAGTCACAAAGTAAGACCCACCGCAACATGAGAAAGTGTTGGCATCGAATTTGATGGGGGTCAATGACATCAGGGAGCAATGGTGTTTCCCCCTGTGTCGTCCGAGATCTCTCATTGAATGGAAAATGAGAATCAAGATACTGTCTCCCTTCTGGAAAATTGTGTTGATGTCGACAAAAGGGGGACGCGACTCCCAGAAGCAAAGGGCTTCACGGAATCTACTGTGGTGAGGAAGTGGCAGAGGTACATGGACGAAGTCAAGAAGTGGGAAGACTCAAGGCTTCCCTTGGCTGGAGAATGTATGAGACAAATAGTAGCTACAACCGTGTGACAAGGTCGAGTGTTAGGGTGATGCCAAGACCGAGGATGAGTTGTGCCAGAGGCGGGACAAGGTGAACAAATTCAGAGGGTATAGGTAAGTGATCTAGGTAGTACTCTGAGGATATAGACGATGCTGGTGAGGGTAAATGAGAAGTAATGCTCCAACCAAGGGTGACATGGGTTGCGTGTGGATAAAAGGAAAGCAGGTCGCCAACGGTGACGACAAAAGTAAATAACAGAAAATAAAGGCGTTTGTACAATAAATAATGAATAAATGTGGGAAAGATGTACAAATACAGAAACGGGTGCCCCAGTGTGAAATGAGTGCCCCAGGGAGGGCAGAAATATCTTGGAAAATTGATGAAGGGTGGGGGCCCCATTGGCGAGTTTCTATATGAGGTAGGTGAAATGAAGATAGGTTCGCAGATGGGCAAACTGATGGTGGATGAAATGGTGGGTTCATGATCCTGCGGAGGTGCAAGTAAAAAAGAACATAACCATAAAGCGATGATCTGGGAGTCCATATGGGAAGCTAGCAAAATGAGGAGAGAAGAAGTATGTGGTTGATGCGCAACATGATGAAAGACTACCAGTACTCCCATCCCTAAAGGGTAATGAAGAACAACATGAGTGTCAAAAGTGCAACAAAGGTGCTATGAATGAGACAACTCGTGTGGGTAAAAAAGCTACCGGGTACCAGTACTGAAGATGCAAAAATAGAGGTGTGAGTACTACAGAGCCGAAAATGGGTGTCCTAAAGGCCAATATCAGAGGGTGTGACTGGAAATGTAAATGAAATACAGCGGGAGAGACTACATGCCAGTGGTGAGTATATACCTGAAGGAATGATGTGGAGAGATGAGGATCAAGTACCTGCACATAGAACAACCAAATACCCAAAGTGAAAAATATCTGAAGAGAATCAAAGACATGAGCATGTATTAGATAAATGGGACAATGCACGTGCGTACCTGACCATGATACGGAAAAAAGGTGCCCCGGGGGCCTAGGATGAAAAGTGACCCAGGGACAGCCGTGATGTAGGCGGCGGGATGTTGATCCCGTGGCTAAAGACGGTTTGTCAAATGGACACCGTGGGCTCCCGGAATGTTGAGTGGAAGTTTGGCAAAAGGCCTATATATAGCTATAGGGCCCACATTGCCACCTCATTTGTACATGTTGCTACAGTGAGTTTCCGAGTAGATTTAGAGGAGATTGAGTGATTCCGGGAGCACGAGGTATCCGATCAACGGCGTGCGAGTTTCAGTTTAGTGGTCTGATCGTCCTGCATAAGCGTGAAACTGGTAGCAGTCTTGACTGTCGTTCGATAAGCCCATAGCGCGGAAAATAACATATGATGCCAATTGGTTTTATGTTTATTAACCGTGCATTGTAACATGGTCTTGAGGACTTTGTTGACTGCCTCGACCTGTCCATTTGACTGAGGGTAGTATGGTGAGGCGAACTCCTGAGAGAAGCCTAACCGAGATGAGAGTTCTATGAAAATCTCATTCTCAAAATGTTTCCCATGATCGGAAACGAGTTGGAGTGGTACTCCGAACCGGGATATGACGTGGTTGAAGAAAAAACGTGTTGCAGTGTCAGTGGTGTTGTTGAAGGTGGGCATAGCTTCAGCCCATTTGGTGAAGTAATCGACAGCGACAACAATGTATTTGTGACCATTGCTGGAGGGGGGAGTACAATTCATAAAGTCAATGCCCCATTTACAAAAGGGGCCTGCAGTGATGACCGGGTGAAGAAGAGCGGGGGAGCGCGGGCTTTGTTGGCATAGAGCTGACATTGCTCACATCGTTTCACGGCATGAATGCAATCATGAAACAAGTTAGGCAAAAAGTAACCGGCCCGAATAATCTTTTGAGCCGTGGCGATGCCCGAAAGATGGCCCCCACAGGCGTCGTTGTGGCATTCGTTTAAGACTCTGTTGGCCTCGTCAATAGTTAGGCAGCGATGAAGAATGGTTTCGACGCCCCACCAATATAGGATGTCACCGATGAGGAGATAGCGGGGTGCCTGATGGCGAATGCGCCGACGATCATCTCGTGATAGGTGGTTACCAAAATTTTGAGTTCGTAGGAGGTCGCCATACCAAGGATCATCTGAAGCGATGTAAAAGAGATGTTCGTCAGGAAATTCGGTATTGACGGGGGCACTAGGTGTGTCAGAGGGAAGGGCCGTGACAAGTTCGGCGAGAACGAGGGCCTTCTTACTCTTTGGTGTTGATAAATCGAGGTCGTACTCCTGAAGGATAACGATCCAGCGAGCGAATTTTCCATTAACTTGGCGATGGCTGAGCAAATATTGCATGGGGTTGGAATCTGCGATGACCTTGGTGGTGCGAAGCAGGATGTAATGGCGCAGTCTCTGAACTGCAAGGACAACTGCCAAAGCAAGTTTCTCTTCATGTTTGTATTTTAGGGGTGGTCCTGAGAGGTTCTTACTGACGTAGTAAATGACGTGTTCACGATTGTCATCTCCGAGCTGGATGAGAACACCAGCTACTAATACAGCTGATGTTGATACGTAGAGGATGTAGTCGCGATTGTGGTCAGGTGCACTAATCAAAGGTGCATTGGAAAGTGTTGCCTTAAGGTCATCAAATGACTGCTGGGCATAGTCGTCCCAATGAAAAGGGATGTCGTGACGTAGTAAGCGAAGGAAACCATGTGAACAGATAGCGTAATCAGGATCAGAAAGTTGGCTTTGCCCTGTAGACTCTGTAGTTGTCTTAAATTCCGAGGAGGGGGAATTTCGGTGATGGCTTGGACTTTGAGGGGGTCCACGGTGATACCGCTTTGTGAAATGATGAAACTGAGGAGGCACCCTGCGGTGACACAGAACACACACTTGAGAGGGTTCAAGCGGATGTTCTACTGACGACATCGTTGAAATATGATTCGTAAATCATCGAGGTGTTGGATGCATTTCTTGGAGCGAGCCGTGAGGTCGGCCAAGTAGGCGAGTATGATTTTAGCCAGATCGTAAAAAATGTATGTCATGGCCCACTGGAAAGTTGCGCCAGCATTTTTTAGGCCGAAAGGCATGACACGATACACAAAAGTACCCCAAGGGGTGATGAATGCGGTTTTGTACTGATCGGCTGGGTGAATTTGAATTTGATTGTATCCAGAGAATCCATCCATAAAGGAGAGAGCCTCGTGGCCAGCGCAGTCATCGATAATCTGATCGATGAAAGGAGTTCGGAAATTGTCTTTTGGACATGCATTATTGAGATCACGAAAATCGATGCAGATGCGGATAGAGCCCTGTTTTTTGTCGACGGGTACAGGGTTGGAAACCCATGAAGTATAAGCAATGGGGTAAATGAAGCCGACCGTACGCAATTTGTCAATTTCGGCTTTGATGGTCGCGGCCTTGGATGGGTGTAGCGGTCGTTGTTTCTGGCGAACTGGTGTGATATCCAGCCAGGTGTCGATGCGATGTTCAACGATAGAGGGGTCGAGGCCAAGCATCTTCGTGTATGACCAGGCAAAGATATCCCTATATTCCTGGAAGAGGGTTTTATATGCGGCGATTTCCTGAGGAGTGCAAGCAGCTCCAATGATGATTTCTTCGACGATGCCCGGTTTAATGGAAATGTCGATTTTGATGGTAGGGGAAATGTTGGCCAGATTACCTTCTTCAAAAGCTTCAGGTGCAGGAATAGGATTGTTGAACCAATCAATAGTCCCTGATGGGATAAAATCTTTGGTTTCGACTGCATAAATAGGATTGTGGCTAGGAGGCATGAGGGCGTCCTGCAGAAGGAAGAGGGCACGATGATGTAGTGCGTCCCGGGGAGAGTCTGGGCGTTGTAGTTCTTCCAGTATTTCTTCGTCGCATTGGAAATGACGGGAATATAATGGATCGTGAGTGATCCCAGTGATAGGGTGATTTCCCCCTGCTGAAGAAATAATGGGGGTATCGCTAGGAGGGGGTGAGGGTTCACTCGACATAAACCATATATTGAGTTACTGAGGGGTAACCGTAGTGGTGGGATGGAGAGTCTCCGCAGGGGAATGAGCGGGAGAGTTGGGTGGGTTACGGGGTAAATCTGCAGAAATGTCATTTAAGAACCAAGGAGGTGTTGGGAGTGCCTCAGGTTCGGGCAAAATGATATGAAGATCTTCGAATGGTGAAGATATGTCAATGATCGCCTCTGCGGGTTGGAGATGTAGAGTTAACTGATGTCGTCGATATTCCAGGATCATAGGACACTGGTATGTAAAATGAGCCAATGAATCGCAAAGAGAGCAAGGGCATCTCATGCGTTCATTGATTGAAGTGGTGACATAGCGAATGTCAGTGATTTTGGTTGTGGAAGACGTGGCGGGGCGTGGGTTGTTTTGAAAGTCTTGGCTTATGATAGCTAATGCCTGCCTGAAATGAGGCAGCGCTGGACAATGATGGGTGTAATGGCCATACTCAGAACAGATGGCACACGCAAATTTGGTCTTCAACCCTTTACTACTGGAAGGTTGAGTGATAGCAGTAGTAATGGGTGGTGTGGGTGTTGGATTGGGGGGAATAAAATTCCGTAATTACGGTAGTGATGGGCAGTTGTTGGTTTGGTGACCCTCTTTGTCACACAAGGCCCAAGGTGGTGGGATGCGTGGAGGAAGTGGAGCAGTGGGCTCCTTCTTCTTCCTACTGCCCCCAACGGTAGCAGGGGGGGTAGGGAGTATGGGGGTAGTGGAGGTAGTGGGAGTGAGGACAAGAATCGTCATGGGGAGTCCTTCCTGTGGGCGAGGGACCATCTCAGGTGGATGTAAGTACCACACTGGGATTGCTAGCACCATGTTGGGTAAGGTGAGTGTTGCGGCTACCTGGAAAGATTCTATACCAGGTGGAGGGTAAAATAAGGGAATTTGAGTGAGGGGTCTGGGAACTGACTCCCAAATGGGATTAGGCCCCTGAGGGGGTGTGGGTTCGTGGACCGTAGGGGTCGACGAGTGTGCAGGAGGCTCCTGTGGGAGTGGTGTTGTGACTGTTGAGACGTCAGGAATGACTGAAGCCTCCTAAGGAGGATGAGAATCCTCCGTGTGAGTTGTGTTAGAGGATACAATGCACACTTGATAGGGGGAAGGAGTGGTGGTGCTCCATGGTATGTCCCTAACAGGGATGGATCTTTGAAAATCCCAGGACCCATCTCTACTAGTGGATATGCATATTTGTTGGTGTGAATGAGGGGAAGAAAGTTATCGAGACTGGCGGATGGGTTTTTCTCATAATGCGAGACTTGGTCAATGGTTACAATCTTCCCATTGTGGGGGAACATGATTATCCAAAAGACAGAAGAGGCCATTGCCTTCATAGCATACATGTAGCTACGTCCGAGCAAGATATTGTAATCGAGCTGAGCGTCGATAACTTCAATGTCAATGAGAATAGTTTTTCCCCCGAGTTCCACGGGGACATTTTGAAAAAGCCCTTCAGGAGATGATGGTCATCCATCATAAGCTCGTAGTGTGATGGCGGAGGGTATGAGTTGCGGGGAACCGAGTTTCTGCCATACTTTTTTGGACATGATACATGTAGATGCCCCTTCATCGATGATACACCGATGGATGATGATGTTCTGTATTTTTACTAGTATTTGAATAGCAACTGCGGCGGGAAGACGCAGTTCGCAGCTATCAAGGTCAAAGGTGATGAGTCGAGTGTCAGCAGGGTCGACTGCCCCCAAGATAGAAAGTAGTGATTTCCGCTGCATGGGACAAGTCTGGAGGACTTCCAGAACTGACATGGCAGTCGGGGATTGTGCTAAGTCATCTACCAAGCTGTAGTTATGTGCTGCCCTAGCCTGTGGGTTGTGAACATTCCTGCGTAGGGGGATGTGAGGGATGCATAATGGTGGTTCGGCGGAAGGGCGAGGGATCACCAATGAGGGTCCCTTTGGTGTAGGGTTTGTCTCTGGAGATGTAGGAGTAGACTCAGTTGTGGTAGGATATTGACGATTGCGTGTTTGCAGAAGGATTTCTTCCTCACTGGTGAGGAGAATCATTCGCTCGACTGGATTGTTGGGATTATGGTATTGGCCCACCTGAGGTGGGGGATGCTGCATGTCATGTTGGGTGTTTATGACACCTTGATGTGGGATAGGATTTTGCAGTACAGCGGGAGGGGGTTGTTGTGCATATTGTTGTTGTGCTTGCTGCGGGGCAGGTTGCGCAGGAGAAGGAGGGAGGCTTCCAGAGTCTTTCAACCTTTTGAAATCAGCGATCTAGGGGAAATGGTGAGTGTAATGACCATACACTCCACAAAGAGCACAAGGGTGGATGGTTTTAACAGTATTCTGCCCTTGGCATTTGTTGTTATTGTCCCCTTGGGGGTTTTGGTTCCCTTGGTTTTGATTGCCCCCAGTGGGTTGATGTTGTGGGGTTTGATTCCCGCCTTGAACATGATTGTTGTTATTCCTGTTCCTTCCTTTCTTCTTGGTATTGTTCAAGGGATGAGTGGGATTGGCTGTGTTCATTTGTTCAAAATTTTGGTATTGTTGAGCAGCAGAGGGTTGAACAAAATTTACCCCCGTATGAGGATGTGGGGGAGCCATGGGTTGTGGAGGACCAGGAAAGGGAAAGTAGGGATTCTGTGGTGGTGCTGCTCCATAAGGTACATAGGAAGGCGCAGTGCTCTCACTAGTACTATAAGGTGATGTGGAGGGAGTACCACTGGTGGTTGGAGGAGGTGGATGTATGGGGGGTGTCGGTGGTGGTCCACTAATGGGTGGAGGCATAGCAATAGGATATGGTTGTTGATAAGGGGGTGGGGGGAAATAAGAAGTGCCCCCATATGCCAGCGGGTACTAAGGTGTCCCATACATCGGTGGTGGTTGGGGTTGTGGACTATGGTGTGTGGTGGCACCTATTAGTCCGTATGCTGAGTGAGACATCCCAGGTTTGTCTTGACCAAATGGCACAGGTTTTGGTAGATCAGGCAGTACCGTGTATAAGTACCCTGACTGTGTGTAAATGAGGTCATATTGTTGATCTTTGTTGATGGCTTCCTCTTCAGACTGAGGGAAGGTAGAAGTGACATCCTTCCCGAGGAGAGAAACAAGTGATCTAAGAAACCAGTCAAGGCATTGTTGCTTGGTGGTTTCTTCTTTACACAAACTACGTCGCCTACGCCACTCATGAATGTGGTCATCAATGTGGGTGGCTGAGGATTGTTTGAAGTTGGACAGTAGTTCTAGACCATTTTCATGGCGGATGGGTAATTGGAAGAAAATTAAGAATGCTTTGGCCAAGGATTCAAAGGTCGTGTGCGACCCTGATTTTTCTTCGACATACCATTTGGCTAATGGGCCAGTGAGTGTGCGTTGAAATAATCGCAGTCTGATGGAGTCATCCATGATGCTATTGGAAGAACACCATAGATGAAAATTCATGACATGATTGGCAGGGTCATCCCCTGCCTTCCCTTCAAACTTTGGTATGTCTGAAGGAAGTTTGGTTGGCATTGCAGGCCATGTGGCATCATGAAATATAGGATCATTGGTGAGCTTGGTGAGATCCGGAATGTTGAGAGAGGCCAAGTATGGCATCTATACTGGGGGTGGAGGGTTATCTCCGGCCATGGTGTGTTGTGAACCTGACCCTTGATGGGGACTAGGTGGGTTGGTGCTCCCTCCTTGAGAGGAAGTGGGTCCCCTGCTTTCGTGCAAAGGAGAGCGAGTAACTGTATGACCTTGGGAAGTGGACCCAAGTAAGGTAGAACCAAGCAAAGTTGATCCTAAGATAGTGGCACTCACAAGAGTGTGTGAAGGAGGTACCGATGAACGAGTACGACCAGATACTCCCCCTAAAATAGGAGGAAGGTTGAGCAAGCATCGTGAACGATGGGGGTTCTGTGGTTCCCCTATGATGTCAGACTAATTGTGTGAAATGTGTACAACAAGTGGTGAGAGAAATATAGAACCAAGAGTCTTTGCTGTGACTGTTTTTTCACAATATATATATCAAATTCAAACTGTAATCAGATGTGCATCATACATAAATGAGAAAGAAACATATATGTGGGTAAGAGGGTTTTGTCCGCGTGGGGGAATCAAAAGAAAGCAAATGCTCCTGTCCTAGAAGATGTAACGTCCTTCCTCTCAAATAGCACTGGACCTTCCAATAGTACTCAACAGTGGGGTCTGAAGTCACTGGAAGAGAAACTAGTGAAGGATGAGATAACTAGTTATAATGAGGGGTAGAGGGGGAAATATCCCGAAAGAGCTGGCGATACTTCCCAATAGCCACACAAAATCCAATCAAGGTGCAATTGCAGCCCACAATCGCCACCTGGGTAGATGTCCTAAAATTGGTCACTAGG
>ML777005.1:2555070-2568511 GCA_009831015.1 Picea engelmannii
TGATGAGTGGTATATTATCTCTTTTTTGGTCTCGTCAGACTAATTTACGAAAAAGGACATTTTGGAGTTTTCTTTAAGTGTTTTTCAAACTCTCTAAACATGAAAAACCCCTAAGCTTTATTTCTTTGGACTCATAAAACAAGCATCGAAAGGCCCATATGGGACCGAACCACTCCTTCCTAGGGTTCATTAAAAATACTCCAAGGGACTCATCCCAAGGATGAGATTACATTACAAGAATATGCTATCCTCCTCAATCTTGCATAAAAATAAATAGGTACTCAACATAAGTGGTGGGGAAAATTTGGGAAAGAAATGTATATTTGTATCTATGTTAGTGGTAGTAAGTTTCTCTTAAACATGACACCCCTTTTCATCATTGTATCCAGGTTGGGAAATCCATTTATCTCTCGTTTGACCATCTACAAGTCCATATGTTGGGTCCTCCTTGAGTCAATGTTTCCAAGACAATTGTCATTTCGCTCATATGTTCAAGAGAAGTTCAACCTTAACAAGACTTTTATCAACTCGGCCATCTGCATTCCTCAAATTCTTACCATGTCAGCCTTCCCTGAGTTAGTCCTTAATCATTTTATACTCTAATATACTTCAAATATGTTACACATTTCGTGTCATTTATGGGGGATACATTAAGGCCCTCCTATGATGAGTATTTTCCTATCAAATTCAACTCATTATCCAGGAATTAGACTTAGAAATCATTTAGTACCTTGGAACCTTCATGCCTCAATGGAAGGTCTCCTCGTTTTCAACAGTGGGTTCACATCATTGACCCCTGATTGGAATATTCCCTTAAGTGTTTGAATTCAACTCATTTATTCACATTCTTTGGATTGTACTAGAGTACCTTGGGGGTCATTGACATCAATGATGATTTCCCTCACACTTGTTAACAATTTCCATTATTGATCAGTAATCAAGTGGTTTCTACCATGTTCGACTTCGATGCCTATAATCACATGGTTAGATTCATACAGGACGATGGAAATGAAGACCCTGGATCTCACCATATCGGTCCAAGTTGTGATGGAGTATTCATAAGTATGTACTGACACATAGATCCACCATGTATGTCCCGTGGCTATGTCCAAATTTGATTTTTTAGAGCATAGATCCACACTATATTTCGTGTGGCTATGTTGAATCATGATGACAATCATCCACAGTGTATGTTTGGTGGCCATGAATCACTTGACACTTATGATTAGAGTCATTTGTAGTCTTAGTATGGGAATGACTACCTCAAAGGATGGTATATTATTATGCATATGCTTGATTGTTTGCAGGTTCTCGATCGATGTGCTCCTTGTTTTCGACACACATTCTACAAAGTATTTCAGTTGTCATAGGTTCCAAATTCATACTTTGGGGGGGATTCTATTACAAATTAGTTTGGTCACCCCCGTGATCAATTGACTATATGTTCATAACTCACTTCTATGTTTCGTGAAGTTACTAAAATGATATTTTCTCCATGAAGAAGTGAATCATTTTTCTTTTCTTAAAAACCATATCAAAGGAGATCATCACACCCTGCTAAATGCTTAGGGTGAGATGATTCATGATCTTCGCATGTCACATCAAAACTGGACCATGACATCACTGCATGTTTCTTGTGCATAGGGTGCGACGATGCTCAAACAAGAGAAAATGATGAAATTCACGAAATTTCTAGAAGGGAATCTTCTAGAAGATGATGTGGCCTCTGATTGGTTTGAATCTTACTCGCTTCTCTGATTTAGTGGGATAATCCTAATATCCTCATCCAACCCTCTTTCACCCTATATAAATATGGATCTCTCATGGGAAAGGCTAGTTTGGCTTATGCATGGAGAATTCTGCTAAAGATTGTACTTGTGATAACTTTGCTTTATCTCTCCAAGTCAGGTTGTGAATTCTCTTCATCAAAAGCATTGGAGCAAAGGTGTGTTTGTTGAAGAAAAGGGCCATTGGAAGGGACCTTGAAACATCAAGGTATAGGTTGTATTCTCCACTTTCATTCAATATAATGTAGTAATACATTTCTTCCCTATAAAGGTGTCTCTACTTTTATTGTATAACTCCTTGATCTTATGCATAGGCTTCATTGGAATATATATATCGCCGTTCTCTCTCTTTGTAGGTTTGTGCTTCTTAACAGGTTCAAAATCGCACAAATCCAAAGATGGAGCAGCAAGGACAACACTAGCGAGGAACAAAGTTCGTTTAAATGGCATGTCATTTGTCCCTCTCTGAGCTAGTTTACATTACAATGAAATCTAAGGAGAAGCTTGTATTCTTCCCTATTTTGTTCTAGCTTCCTGTTGAAGTTGGGGAGATTAGTTTTTGTCTGCACTTACCGATTTGTCCGATAACAAATATTTGGTTTAGGATAACATTTATACCCTAGCATGTTGTTATCGGAAAAATAGGTAAGTGTGGACAAAAATTAATCTCCCTAGTTTCAACAAGAAGCTAGAACAAAACAAGGTAGAATACAAGATTCTCCTTAGATTTCATTGTAATATAAAATAGTTCAGAGAGAGAAAAATGACATACCATTTAAACAATGTTTGATCCTTGCTAGTGTTGTCCTTGCTTATCCATGTTTGTATTTGTGGGATGTTGAACCTGTTAATCATGACAAACCAACAAAGAGAAAGAACAATGATTTATATATTCCAATGAATTCTATGTATAAGATCAAGGAATTATACAATAAAAGTAGAGACACCTTTATAGGGAAGAAATGTATTACTACATTATATTGAATGAAAGTGGAGAATAAAACCCATGCCTTGATGTTGCAAGGTCCCTTCCAATCGCCCTTTACTTCAACACACACACCTTTTCTACAATGCTTTTGATGAAGATTATTCACAACCTGACTTGGAAAGCTAAAGCAAAGTTATCACAAGTGTAATATTTAGCAGAATTCTTCATGCATAAGAAAGCCTAGCCTTTCCCATAAGATATCCCTCTTTATATAGGGTGAAATAGGAATGGATGAGGATATTAGGATGATCCCACTAAATCAAAGAAGTGAGTAAGATCCAAACCGATCGAAGCCACCTCATCTTCTAGAAGATTCCCTTCTAGAAGTTTTGTGGATTTCCCCTTTTTCTCTTGTTTGAGGATCATCGCACCCTATGCATGGGTAGCATGAAATGACACCAGACTCCAGTTTTGGTGCATCACGCAATGATAAAGCATCATTTTACCCCAAGCATTGAGCAAGGTGCGACGATCACTTTTGATATGGTTTTTAAGGAAAGAAGGATGATTCACTTCTTCATGGAGAAAGTCTCATTTTAGTATCTTTAGGGAACATAGAATTGAGTTATGCACATATCGTTAGTTGATCATAGGGGTGAAAAAAATGATGTGTAACATAATTCCCCCCAAAGTATGAATTTGGAACCTGTGATAGCTGAAATACTTTGTAGAATGTGTGTGACAAAAACAAGGAGAGCATCGGTCAGGAACCTGCAAACAATCAAGCATATGCATAATAACATACCATATTATGAGGTAGGATTTCTCATACTCATACTACAAGTGACTCTAATCATAAGTGTCAAGTGATTAATTTCCACCAAACATACACTATGGATCCATGTCATCGTGATTCAACATAGCCACGAGAAATACACTGTGGATCTATGATCTAAAGAATTCATATTTGGACATAGCCACGAGACATACACATTGGATCTATGTGTCATTATAGAATTATGAATACTCCACGACAACTTGGACCGATATGGTGAGATCCAGGGTCTTCATTTCCAGTCCTAAAGTACGAATCTAGCCATGTGATTACAGGTGTTGAAGTCAAACATTGTATAAACCACTTGATTACCAGTCATTAGTGAATACCATTAACAAGTGCAAGGGAAATCACCATTGATGTCAATGAATCTCAATGTACTCTAGTACAATCCAACGAATGTGAATAAATGAGTTGAATTCAAGCACTCGATGGAATCTTCCAATCAGGGGTCAATGATGTGAACCCACTATTGAAAGCGAGGAAACCTGCCATTGATGTATGCATGTTCCAAGGTACTAAATTATTTATAAGTCTAGTTCTCGGATAATGAGTTGAAGTTGACAGGAAAATACTCGTCACAGGAGGGACTTAATGTATCCCCCATCAATGACACCAAATATGTAACAAATTTGAAGTAGATCAGAGTATGAAGTGATTCATAACTAACTCAGGGAAGGCCAACATGGTAGGATTTTAAAGACTGTAGATGGTCGACTTGATAGAAGGCTTGTTTAGATTGTACTTCTCTTGAACATATGAACGACACGAAAATTGTCTTGGAAACATTGACTCAAGGAGGACCCCATATATGGACTTGTAAATGGTAAAACGAGAGACAAATGGATTTCCCAACCTAGATACAATGATGAAGAGGGGTGTCATGTTCAAGAGTGACTTGTTGCCACTAACACAGATACAGATATACATTTCTTTCCCAATTTCCCCCACCATTTATGGTGAGTACCGCTTTATTTTTACGCAATATTTAGGAGGATAACATATGCTTGTAATGTAAGATCATCCTTCGGATGAGTCCCCCAGAGTATTTTTAACGAACCCTAGGAAGGAGTGGTTCAGTCCCATATGGGCATTTCGATGCTTCTTTTATGAGTCCAAAGAAATAAAACTCAGGGGTTTTTCATGTTTAGAGAGTCTGAAAAACACTTAAAGAAAACTCAAAAATTTCATTTTTCGTAAGTTATTCTGACGAAACCAAAAAACAGATAATCTACCGCTCATCAGACGTTTTGTTAAAATACTTTTACGAGCATGAAAATAACAAGATCACTCAGCTATATTTTCATGTTTAGGGAGATTGAAAAGAGCTTAAAGGAGACTCCATAGGGTTCATTTTTCGTATTATCATTACGAGTCTAAAAATAGCGATAAAAGGTTACTCGATTACATTCTCATAGTTTCACGAGCATGAGAAATAATAAATACCATGCTCAGAGTTTTTCCTGAAAAACCCTAAAAGTATATGTACATAATAAAAACATGCAAAAACGACCAAAAAGGAAGGATCCATATCAAAAAATCGGTCCTCATATTTCTCAACCTGTAATAGAGAAACTTTGCAAAGTTTATTAGGTTTAGGGCATAGGTAAAAATATTCAAAAATTAATTTAATTTGAAATTAAAATGGTAAAAAGTTAATAAAATAGGTCAAAATAGTTCATTTAACATTTCATTTGTATTTTCACCCAAGTAGTGACAAAACCCCCCTTTTTCCTCCAAATTTCAAGTGATGATTCTGTAGCACCCGGTGGGTGATGTTTCGAGTCGCTTCCATCAAGAGGGTATTCTTCTTTCACTCTCTCTTTTCATGGTTAAATTTTTCATTTTTAATGGTTCAATTTTGAGTTATGGGCAATTTTTTAGGGGTTATTACACTTTGAGATCATCGCAATCTCACCCTATCGTGAATTGTGACGATCCAAAATCTCCATAGGGGTTCCACAACTAGAGTGCGACAACGATGCACTGTGGAAAAGAGATCCCCTGCGACGACCACAACTCAAATTTTAAAAAGAGAAAAAGAGCTAGGAAAACTTCCAACTTTTAAAATTTGATGAATCTCATCATCCTTTAATGTCATTTGGAAAGTTTTCATCAGTCATTATGCTCGAGTGTAGGGAATGTGAGAATAAGGAATAATATTACTTTGTCGGGAATGACCTGGGCACTGTCATGGCACTCCGAGAGTGTGTCTTGCTCAATGTTTTTAAAGTTCATGGCATGATATCCCAATTGAGACTATTGGAGTACTTATTCCACATGTGGGACATCAATGAACACTATTTTCATGTGGGTGTGCATACACTCACTTTAGATATTGATGAAATTTACTTCTTGACTAGGCTATCTCATCGAGGCTCCCGGGTGTCACTATAGGGAACTAGAAGTGGTGGAGAACCCATGGATTATTACATGGCACATCACTACATACCAGGTACAAAGAAGCATAGTGGAAAAGTTACCATAAAGGATCTTTGAGATTTTCCTTTGAGAACTATCCTCTACACTATCACTCGGATGGCAGGGAGTGCAACTCCTCACATGGATTTACAAATCCATTTCCAGTATGATATAGAGTGCATGAGCCTTGGGTTTTCAATTGGTGCGAAGGTCTTCTAAAAAAAATGAAGAAACAATTGAAAAAGTGTCGGAATGGCCGATTGAAACAATTTGGGTATGGATCTATTTTGGTATCCTTCTTCCTATAGAGGGTCCCCATTTTTCACCTACAGCATGTGGAGTGGGGAATACCTACTCCACAATATCCTCGAATGAAAATATGGGTATATTTGATGGCTCATCATGGAGGCGTGCCAATCGTTACATATGACCAAGATTTCTTCCAGTGGCTGAGGGATCAACTCGTTATGGTTGAGGACTATGCATATGCTGGGACTGACTTCTGTGGAGATCCCAACTTGGAATTACCCGAGGGTTCTCAATGGGGAGAGATAGGTAAGAATAATTTTTCATTATATGTTGTTTTTGGTATTTTAATTATGAAATGTTTTTTTTATTTATCCGAGGCTAATCAAGAGCTCTCAACAATGCAGATGTGGTTCCTTACTAGCCTCCAAGTCCATCTCTTATTCAGAGACGTGGAGGTGCAGTGGTGGGTTGAGGGGTGGTTGTTGATTATCTCAAGGAGATTGAACAGAACCTTGAGGGATTGAACATGAACATCCCTGACATCACTGTAGACGAGTTACCTCATTGCTACCAATGCCATACAATTCACATATCAACATCCATTGGTTGAATGCTCCATCGAGTCACCATAACGAAGATATTTTTCCAAGCTAGGTACTATCCAAGGGTCATACGACTCGAGGGTTTTTCCAACAATAGTCAAAATAATGTTAATAGAAGTGACAAAAGGAGAAGGAACATTGGGTGGTGCGATGGGGAAAGTACCCATTAATGATGAATCCTTTAAAATACCCACACTGACATTCTCATAATGAGGAGGTGTTTTCACTATAAAAGGAACGTTATTAGTGTGCAAATCATAACTAAAGAAGGCGAGATGATCTATGGTAAAAAATTTACCTTGGTGAGGGAAACGTATCATGTGAAAAAGAGTAGAAACAATTGCGCGCATAGAATCGATTAAACTATGGCCAAGTAGAAGGTTGTAATCGAGAGGTGCATCAAACACCTCAACCTCAACAGTAACCTCTTTGCCTTCTAGCACAATAGATAATGAAGGAAGAACACCATAATTTTTAAACCTTGTACCATTAAAAGATTTTAAATTTTTGTTTGACTCGGTAATGGAAGGAGTTCCAATGGATTTCCAACAAGTAACGGACATGACACAAGTCGAAGCTTCTTCATCAACAATGGTTCAACAAATATTCTTTTTTTACACAATGAATTGTATTTGAAATGCTAATTGATGAGAGAGCCTTGGAATGTGATCTTCCAAGTCAAATATTATCAAGTTTGTATCGGTAGGATCAATTCCACCAATAGACTTTGAAAATTCCTTTCATTGCGTAGGAAAAATTTGAAGGACTTCGAGAGTCGGCATCGCAGAAGGTGCATATGCAAGATCTTCTACAATATTGTATTTTTGAGCGACACGTGCATGGGGGTTAAATGATGACTTACCAATAATGCCTTTAGGAGGTAGACGAAGAACTATATCTAGACTCAGTCGATCGAGATGAAGAGGACCATTTGGAGGAGAAGTCGATGGAGGAGGTTGAACCAATGGAGGTGGTGAATCAACAAATTTCTCTTTAGAAGGAGAATAATCTTTGGCTCGAGTAGTGACTGCAACTTCGTTCATCTTGGAGTCACCAGTATACATAAGTACATAATATGTGGCAGAGGGAGAAGGTTGGAAATGAATAACCAATTGGTCTTGTTATTGAGAAGGAAAAGGTTGTGATAGAATGACGGGTGTAGAAGGTATCATGGTCCCTTGCAGGAACTTATTAACCTCAACACGTTGTGGACTCACCATAGATAAGACAAGGATAATGAGGTTTTCATTTTTCTTTATCATCAACAGGCTGAATATTGGGTTTATCAAATTGTTGATTATTATTTTTATCCTCTTTATTCTTACCCTTCCCTTTCTTTTTATTTTTATTTTTACCGGTAGGTGTAGACTAAATCATATTAACGTCATATGTTTTACCGAGAGAAGGAATTGGAGGATTAACGTTTTGTACATTAGAAGTAGTAGATTTTGGATTGGAATGACTGGCTTGTTTGCACTAAGTCTCAACATGAAAAGTGCTAATCACACCATCAGTAACATGAGAAGCTACTGGAGTCGTCGGGGGGGTTGGATTTGTAGACGAGAGAGGAGCATCAATTATCAAGTCATATAGCATGCATGTTTGTGAATAAACAAGATCCAAGTATTGAGAACAACTAATCGCCTGCTCTTTAGTGATGACACTGCCCATGGTAACATAACGAGCTATAGGAATGATAAGTGATTTGGTAAACCACTTAGCCAATAATTTATCAAGAAGGGAAACTTTGATTAATCGTCTTCTCCTCCTCCACTCATGAATATGATCGGAAATATGAGTGAAAGAGGATTGTTTAAATGCACTTGAAATTTCAATTATTGTCTCATATTGTATCGGTAATTGGTAATGTGTTAAGAAATCGATAGCTAAAGTGTTGAAATCATTGAAGAATCCTCATGGAAATTCAATATACCATTTGGTTTCCAAAACTGTAAGAGTTCGTTGGAAAAGACATAATCAAATGGAGTCATCCTTCAAGGATTTGTATGAACACCAAAGATGAAATGTCATGATGTGATTATTTGGGTCTTCTCCCGATCGACCGTCAAACTTAGGAATGTCTAATGGTAATTTGGAAGGTATGATCAGCCAATAAGGAGAATGAAAAATATGATCATTCAAAATCCTAGATAAATCCGATAAATCCAAAGTAGCTAGAAATGGAAATTGTCTGTTCACTTGAGGAAACCAGTAATGTTGAGGAGGCAATCCTGTAGGTATACTTGTAGGACCATAAGCAGTTTGTAGATAGTTATAGGGTCCTTTCAAATTTAGTTGTGAAGGGTTCTGAGTCAAGTAGCCAACATGTCTTGGTTGATTGGGGATGCTACCTTGGAAAGGAGAATTAGACTGAAAATCTTGACCCCAGGTAGGATTTACAGAGCCTGGATATGGCTTCTCGGTATTAGGGGGTACAAAAGAATTTACTTGAGGAGTTTTCCCCCCAAGATATTGTTGATATACTTGGAAAGGAAAATTCCAAGGTTGAGATTGTAATCCAGGTATATATTTCTTGTACACTGAGTTATGACCCCAAACTTGGGGTTTCCCCCCAACTTGAGTTTGGCCTCCAACAAAAATTTGAAAACCAGAAGCGACATAATGACTTGTGCCTCCAACTTGATTGGAGATACTTGGGTCAGGACGATTAGATCCTGTAGGTGGAGGTGGAGGAGGAATGTTAGGCCCTCCAGAGAGAACCTGTGTAGGTGTTGGAACAAAGCCACTAGAAGCATGATACCCAAGTGGAACAAAAATATTAGGCCCTTCAGATGGATTATGGGTAGGATTAGCAATAGAAGTATTAAGATATTTATACCCAAGTGGAAGTGATGAACTTGATATAGGAAAAAGTGGTGTTCCAATAGGAGCTTGATTTATTACCAGACTTCCTGTAGAAACAGGTAGAACTTGTGGGACGGTGGTAGAGATAGTGAGATGGAGAGGAAGGATTGTGTGAGAACCAACCAACAACTAGTCTAAAATCGTAACAACATTAATTTTCGTGCCAATAAAATGATCTAAAGGTATTGTATAAGTAGTAGAAGTAACAGGTGTATGTGATGACATAGGTTTATTTGGACTCATCCCTAGTTTATCAAAAATATCATGTCTCGAGGAGGTCCTCCAAAAATAATAGACGGGGACTAAGCTAGTATTAGAAATTCTAGCAGTATGAACCAAATTTCTAAACGATTCACTCTAAAAGGGTTGATCGTCTACAACAGACTCTGTGTAAAGTCTAGTAGGTATTCTAGTATAGTCTTTAGCATCAACATCTCTCGAAGAGTTTATTCAGAGAAAAAGTGGATCTTGTATAAGATTCAATAACAGATTTACAAGAAGTGTTGATTATTCCAATGGAGTAGAACTACCAATCTCAGAGGACATGTCGTTGTTGATTTCTCCTTCAGGAGAAACACCCTCTGGTGAGTTAGGAAGAAAAGGATCGTATTCTTTCGGCTCTTCTAGAGGTAACCCTTGCATCCTACATGAACAACCAAGGTTGATGTTGGTCGCACCGAATAAAGAATAAAATAAATCTATGTCCAACTAGAGAAAAAAACAACACTCACTAATAAAATCTAGATATCAAACACACAAAAAAAACTTCTTGTTTCGAAGTCACTAGTTGGTGATGAAATCCAACGTCGTGAAATCAAGACAAGAAGGGGTTGGGATAAAGTGGGCGGAAAATATACATTGAGGACCTACTTAACATACTTACACCCTAGTGCAAGATCCCACACATAATCGTGGTTATACCCTCCAAGGAGCCCGAATGAGTTTGAAAAACATCGATTCCAGGTACCATGAATACTTTCCCCTCCATATTCACCTTGTGTAAAGATTCTAAATATATAGGCCACCAAGGTTGCCAATTAATACAATGATGTATGGGGAAGCAATCGACAGTCTGATCCACACGCAAGGGCAGGTTATATAAGCCCTAAGTCACCTCGAGAAGCTCTTCACAAGATTTTCTTCTCAAGTGACCTCCAATAATACACATAATCTCTAAACTAAGACAAAAAAAGCAAGGTGAGTAACTTTGTTGGCCCTAATGCGACCTTGTGATTGACCTTTGTGTTAGAAGGGACTCCCAGGACAAAATGTAGCAAGTGGATTTAAACTCTCCCTATCACAATATACTATTGCATGTTTTGATGATTTGGAAAGTGTGCCTCACAACCTATTCCAAAGAGCTATCCTAGCTAATGTTGGTGTATAAAAGTTCTAGAAAATAAAATTTTCTAGATAGATTTAAAATTACGTTGAATTTTAATGATTGTTGCTTTCTCAAAAAGGGAAACAGAGATGAAACTAATGAAGTATTTGACCTTGACCCAATAAAATGAAAAAATATATGATATGCAATCTTTTCATTCGATGGACTCTAATTACACACGAGATAAGGTTTATTTTTATAGAATACAACAAGTTACAAAACACAATTGATTTAATCTTCAAATAACATTGATTCCAAACAATCAAAACTACTAAATTTTCCAATTTTCTCTTTTCCAAATATTTGAATGCAAAATAATTCTTGTAAATACTTACTAATAGAAGAACAAACTTCAATATTTTTCTTTTCAAATAAAAACAGAGATCCAATTCAAAAAGAAAGAGTTTTCCAAGAATATCAATGCACTCACAACATTATTTCCCAAACTAAACTCATAATGCCAACAAAAAATGAAAAGATAAGAAAACTTGTTTGTTTAATGCAAACAAAAATCGTTTTCCAATCAACAACAATCCAAAACTCGCAAAATATCAATAAAAACTTATCTAGCAAGAACCCAAGGACAAAGCCTTGAGATTATACCCTTGCAATAAGAAGTCAAAGACGAAACTAATAAATTTTATGAAAATGACTCTCAACACTTGAGGAATAATCAAATTCAGGCTAAAAGATCCAAACTAGGCTACAAATAATCATTCACCAAGACTAAAAATTTACCCCAAGAAGTAATGACAAATTTGAACAAAGAGAAAAAGTAGACTGTCACTCCAAAAAACACAGTTCAACGTCATCTCTCTAGTTCACACAAGCAGGGTGAGACAATGAATGAACATAAGGAAAAATTGAAAAGGGGACAAAGTTTCTCAATGAACTTTCAGAACCAGGGAGTCAATATGGATCACCCAAAGACTCAAAGAATGAAATTGACCAAAAGAAGGCAAGATAAAATAAAAAAGGAAGCAAAAAAACAAAAGAAGACGTTCCTCAGTATGGTCTCCAATTTTGTTATCGGACAAATCGGTAAGTGCGGACACAAACTAATCTCCCTAGTTTCAAAAAGAAGCTAGAACAAAACAAGGTAGAATACAAGTTTCTCCTTATATTTCATTGTAATATAAACTAGTTCAGAGAGGGACAAATGACATACCATTTAAATGACGTTTTATCCTTGCTAGTATCGTCCTTTCTGCTCCATCTTTGGATTTGTAGGATGGTGAACCTATTAAGAAGAACAAACCAACAAAGAGAGAGAACAACGATATATATATTCCAATGAATTCTATGTATAATATCAAGGAATTATACAATAAAAGTAGAGACAGCTTTATAGGGAAGAAATGTATTACTGCATTATATTAAATGAAATTGGAGAATACAACCCATGCCTTGATGTGTCATGATCCCTTCCAATGGCCCTTTACTTAAACACACACACCTTTGCTCCAATTCTTTTGATGAAGAGTATTCACAACCTCACTTGGAAAGCTAAAGCAAAGCTATCAAAAGTATAATCTTCAACAGAATTCTTCATGCATAAGCAAGCCTAGCCTTTCCCATGAGACATCCCTCTTTATATAGGGTTAAATAGGAATGGATGAGGATATTAGGATGATCCCACTAAATGAGAGAAGTGAGTAAGATCCAAACCGATCGAAGCCACCTCATCTTCTAGAAAATTCTCTTCTAGAACTTTCGTGAATTTCCTCTTTTTCTCTTGTTTGAGGATCGTCGCACCCTATGCACATGCAGCATGCAGTGACGTCATAGTCCATTTTTGGATAATCATGTGATGATCAAGCATTGTCGCACCCCAATCATTTATCAAGGTCCGACGATCTCTTTTGATATGGTTTTTAAGGAAAGAAGGATGATTCACTTCTTCAAGGAGAATGTCTCATTTTAGTATCTTTAGGGAACATAGAATTAAGGTATGCACATATCATCAGTTGATCACAAGGGTGACCAAACTAATGTGTAACACATGAAAACAAAGAATATCTAAATAATTTCAAACTAGCATTAATACCATTTTAATTAGTGGGCATTCAACAATGTCTGAGATAACAGTTATAGAAAAGAAACATATATGTGACAAGAAGCTAGTCAAAGAAAAGTAATTTACAATGCTCTATTATCAATCACAAGTTAACCCAATTGATTTCTAGTCACCAATTAGAATAAAAGAATTGTTACATCATTATAAGATAACTTTAAATACATGTACAACAACTCTTACTCAACAAAGCAACAAATATTGAATCTGAAGACAGAGATAATCCTCCTCGGTCTAAATGCATTCACGACTTATATGATAGAAGTGTCTTTGGTTCTATTGATGGGCGAAATTGA
>ML777005.1:2574451-2608326 GCA_009831015.1 Picea engelmannii
GATAATAAACTCTTAAAGATTGGAAAAATTAATATATAAATAATAATAATTAACCATGTATTGATAAAAAAGACTAAAGCTATTTAAATCAATGCATAATCAATTATTGAAAGAATATGAAGATATTATATGAAAATAAAACCGTTTTACTTACAGAACAAAAGCCATTAAGCAACTTGGAATTCCATATTCTTCTTTAAAAATATTCGTCCATCCTCCTAAAGCTTCCAGCCATCCATTACTCCATTTGAAAATAAATAAAAATTTTACAAAAGAAATAATATACAAAATAAAAAGGATTAAAATCCTCCTCTCCAATTCTTCAATCCCTCTGGCTCTGATCTTTCTCATATATTTATAAAATGAATGAACAGTCTGGGCGTCACTTTTAATTTCCGCCACCTGAAATTTGTCTCTAAAAGAGACCCAAATATATCTGAAATCGTGCATTTGTTTGGGAAAATATCTAGAATAAAGGTAAATGGGTCCATTTTGGTTCTGGGTTTTCAATCGTTTCTCCAAATTCCTGACGGTTTGGCTGCAATCAGTCCTGCAAAATCATGTATCTAATCTTGACGCCTTTCCAAATTTTATCTATTCTTGCTCATAAAATTATTTGTAGAAATCCAAAATTATTTTTGGATCAATCATATTGAACGTATTTGGATAATAAAATTAAGCCATGATCAAATACATATCAAATATTTGATAATAGAAACCTGTGAAACAAAAAGAAACCTAAATTAATAACCTAAAAATTGTGAATAAAACAAAATCTAGAAAAATCAAAAAATGAATTGAAACTAACTATAAATTATAAACAAACATTATTTATATTTTCCTTTCAAATATGATCTTAGTTCTAGAAGCTTCAAGTTAATGGAGAAGAGAATAAAATCAAACAAATCATAGATAATTCTTTTTTATTTTTTATTATTATTATGAGATGCAAAATGAAAAAGAATTTAATTAATTAATATCACCAAATGATTTCATGAAAATGAGAAACCAACCAAGATATTATTTGATGAAGTATTGAACACATTATTCAAATAGTCAAACTTGCTAATGAGAAAAAGAATAAATACATAATCATAATTTAAACAAAAGTAAACATTTGATAAAAAAAATTAACGTTTTTGTTTAAATTGAGATTTTTATGCTCGTTTTTAACTTTTGACATATACTCTTGTAATAAATGACTCATACTAAAGTGAATGTCTTAGTTTCAAAGAAAGCCAAGGAATGGAACTATTTGAAAAAGTTGATTCTGTAGCTCATTATAATTATCAAGATTTTAATAGGGGCCCTTTAAATTTTGTAAAAATATAAGGGGAGTTGTTGGGGCCCAACAGGTTCCAAACAAAACTTCTTAATTAAAATAAAATTTCACAAAAATAGTTCTAATACAAAATTTCAAAAAAATTATTTCTCTCCAAAAACCATCGACTATTTCTCCCTGGATCGATGCCTTTATTTATAACAAAAAATAACCAAACTAAAAATAGCTACTAAAGTTTTTTAAATTAAGAAAAATGCCATGTGGTTGATTTATCTATATGTTCTCTTCTGCTCATCTAGTGGTTTTACTGAAGTGGATTGTTCTTCTTGTACTCAGAGCACTTGATGAAGATATCTTCGCATGTGTTTCCATATGGAAACCTGTTTTGATCCATCAGAGCAGAGAAGACCTCTTTTATCTCTATTACTCATTCCTTGTACTTGATTATCTTGACACTTAAGCATTGTAGGATTGCAAGAGATTTGATCGAGTGTTCCATGAACTTCTTCACTTTTCCTAGGGTCATGCTTGAAATATGAGAAATCTCTTCTTCCCATGTCAAATCCTGCTATGTATGTTGTTTGACTATGTCATGCAAATCGGTGAAATCCTCTGGTGGACTGAACTCTGGTATGTCAATGCTTTTCATATCCCAATTGATTTTCTCCCAACTTTTCTCACACTCTCCATTTGTCCTTTATCTTCCGCTGATATTATTGGACCATACTTACCCAGTATTCAGTTGCCTTCCTGATCCAGGAGATGTTGTTATCCATCAGCACTCGAATTCCATGCTCTTATGTGTATCAACCTTTCTGTACTTAGTTTATGTATTCGATATTCTCCAAGTCCCAATGTTCCTTTTCATACCATCTCTACAGGTATTTATAGGTTTCCATCCCCATGAGGGTATCCTCTTGAAAATCAACTATGCAAGCAGTGAAGAGATTTCTTTCTCTTGTGAAGTGCGCATATGTTTCTCAGAACTCACTCTTCAAGAGTATTACTACCTATGTTGAATTCTGGTAATACTCTACTTGATAGCACAGATGGTCCAACTCTTTCTTCTTAGAAGATAATTCCTTTTCATCCTCTTTTGCTTTCTCTAGCCTGACATCGGTTATGGCCCTCCCTTCCCTAATTAGGTAAATCATATTATCATTTTCTGTGTCAAGCAACGTCTCCTCTGTGGTGATGAGAAGTGTGTTATTGATCATGAGCCTCCTTTTCTTGGTCGTTCTTCTCATCAAAGCCTTTCATTTTCTATCATAAGTGATCGCCTATATATCGGCGATTTCATATATTGTTTCAGGAATCTGTTTATCTCCCCATGTCAAAGTGCTTCCTAGGATTCCTTCCATGTAGAACTGTTATATGAACGATTCTTGTAATTACTTAGCAGGAGATGTTTCTATATGATCTGGTGACTTGGCCTCCTGCTAGTTCTCATCGGTTGGTGGAGTCTTTGTTCTAGTTGGGGAGATAGGAAAAGGATCAACATTAGCTAGGGGGTTGTTGGTTTTTCCCTTTTATCTATCTACTCTTATTGGTCTTGAGGGATTCTGATTATGATTCTCATTGACCATTATAGATTGACCCTGGTTCAGAACTAAGAAGCTTCCCAACAAAATCCCTTAAAGACTATCATCCCCTCTGGTAACCCAGAAGGAAACGTAGTACACAGAGTGCACTATGCAGTCTCACCTGAGATAGCTTTATGGGTGGCTACAATACTTAGGTGTTTACAACCTGATATTGAGCGATATTTGTGTCTATGCATCGTAACCTTTATTTAGTCCATTTAGCATCTAGTTATGAATTTCATTCTATACATGCAACATACTAGATATACTTAGTTACTTCATTCATTCATCATTCATAAACTAATTAGACACAAAGACACATTCATTCAGTTACATAACACAATGTTACCATGGTTCACCCCCTCCTGGGCTACATCCATAAAGATATGGCTCTCAGGATTTTATTATAGTTTGGAAATATCCCACGCTGCATGTGGTTACAACTTAGTTCTTATTCTCTCCCACAAACTCCTCGATCCCTACGAGGCTGACTAGATCGCACCAGGCTCCCCAACCTATGATATAACCCTCTAGATCAAGTCATTCATGCCTTATCTATCTCACCAACTGAATGACTCATATAGTCCTTACACTCATCTTCCTCTCTATCCCTATCTTCTTCTCATCCATATCTATCTCTTTATATATCGTCTCTCTATGTATGTCTCTCTCTTTATCTACTCTTCGCATCCTCCTAAGTACCAATTATTTATGTCTTCGTCTCACCAGCCATTACAATGTATTAAAAAAACCCTAACCCCATCATTGTTATGTCTTCCATGCATGCACGCATGCTTCTTTTCCTTCCAGCTGTATTTTTCCTCTTGCATGCTTTTCTTCCAAAAATAGCCTTTCTTCCGGATTCAGATTGCATCCAACAGGACCCCAACTATGACATGTGGCTCATCCCGAGCTACCTAAACCTTGTGTGCTTCATTGATCTCTCCTACGATCTCTTGGACCTTCTCTATGAGCTCATTTGATTCTTATTTTCCTGTCAGTGCTTCCCCCCTTCCCCCATGCATGCACAGATGTTTAGTTGTCTAACTCCATTGTCAATACACCTTTGTTATATAGAAATATCTTAGTGGAAGTATATAAAGATATGATGTACCTACCTCGAGGTCCCTTCAAAAATTCATGTTCAGATGCATTGTACAAATTTTTTGTATCTACTGCAAACTCTGTGATAAATCTAGCAACAATGTTGTCTAACTAGAAATCTACTAGGCGTGTAAACTTATTATCAACTTGTTGTAGCTGTGTGATCTCTTTAGGATTCCACTCTAGTTGTTTGATCTATTTTTTTGGATGGTTGTTTTTCAATCATTTGATCCATTCATGCAATATGTTTGGAAACTCACAGAAAAATACTTCATGCAAGTCAGTGAATGTGTATTTGTATAGATATGTTCACGGTGTTAGCTTCGGGTTTCTGTTGTCTTTCTACGCAAACTCTAGCTCCTTTATCTTCAACCATATTTCTATCTCTTCCTTCGTGGGATTCCGTGGTCTCAACATCCCCTTTAGATTTGAATTATTTCACCTTCTTGTCGTCCGATCCCGTATTATTTTGACGCTTATTCCACAAATATCATATGCTCAATCCCATTTCCTTCCAATTAGCCAGCAACAAAACCATTTGTTGGTTCTTTTCCTTTTACTTATCTACTCTTATTGGTATTGAGGGATTCTGATTCTCATTCTCATTGACCATTACAGATTGACCCTGGTTCAGAACTAAGAAGATTTCCAACAAAATCCCTTAAATACTATCGACCCCTCTGGTAACCCAGAAGGCAACACAATACATGGAGTGCACTGCACAGTCTCACCCAAGATAGATCTATGGGTGGCTACAATAATCAGGTGTTTGCAACCTGAGATTGAGAAAGATCTGTGTTTATGCGTTGTAACCTTTATTCGGTCCATTTAGCATCTAGTTATAATGTTCATTCTATACATGCAACATACTATATCTACTTAGTTACTTCATTCATTCATCATTCATGAACTAATCAAACTCAAAGACACATTTATTTAGTTACATAAAACGGTGTTACCATGGTTCACCCCCTCCTGGGCTACGTCCACAAATATTTGGCTCTCAGGATTTCATTATAGTTTGGAAACCTCCCATGCCACACGGGGTTAGAATCTTAGTTCTTATTCTCTCTCACAGGCTTCTTGATCCCTGCAACATTGACTAGATCGTAGCAGGATCCCCAGCCTACGATCTAACCCTCAGGATCGAGTCACTCATGCCTTCTTTATATCACCTGCTTAATGACTCATACACTCTTTATGCTTCTCTTCCTCTCTGTCCCTCTCTTCTTCTTGTCTATCTCTATCTCTCTATATCTCGTCTCTCTATGTATCTACTCTTCTCCTCCTCCTAAGTACCCATTATTTATGTCTTCATCTCACCAACCATTACAATGTATTACAAAATCCCTAACCATAGCATCGGTAGGTCATCCATGCATGCACATGTGTTGCTTTTCCTTCCAGCTTTATTTTTCCTCTTCCATGCTTTTCTTCCAAAAATAGCCTTTCTTCCTGATTTGGCCTGCATCCAATAGGGGTCGGTTGTTGAGATGTTGATTTCTTGTTGCTTCATTTCTTCTTCCTGTTCACCAACACCCAAGTCATTCTTGGAGCTATCCTTCTAAGGATGCATTCCCAATTGGTCTATAAATTTAGTTTCGTGAGTGCTCTTAGTCTCATGGTCGCATTCCTGGGGATTTGGGATCAAAGCGTCAGAAGCTGGGGCACATGTTTCCCCCGGTTCTTCCTCTTCTATGATTGGTACCGAAGTTATGAGATAAACCTCTGAACTTTCCTCATCGTCATATATGGTAATTAAGTCTATGAGGAAAGTAGGAACACCTGTCCCACTTGATTCTCTTGTTATTCTCCTCTAAGTTGTAGTAGTCATCAACGATCCTACCTGTGGTGACATAGGGCTGGGGTTTTCTTCATCAATGGTTTCCTCTGGTGGAATTTTTTCTGAGCCATTTATCTCTTCTCTGTGATTGCTTTTGTTGACTGGTGTAATCCTCAAGGGTTCTATAAAAGGGTTAAGTGGGTGATTTTCCTCTGACCTTTGTATAGCACTTTGGGATTCTTCTAGTGACAACACCCCCCTCCTTCGTGCATCGGTTGCTTATACTACTCTATTTTATTCTCTTACCTCGAGGGATTCTTGAGTTTTCTTTTCTGTCATTTCAATCTACTCATCCATAGTCATCACTTTGAATCTGGTCATATTCGGGTTAGCCTTTCTATGGAGCACCTCCTCCTAGTCTTGAGCACCCTCTATAAAGATTTCATCTTCAAAATTATCATGAGAATGCGACCAACATGAGGATACCTACGACACGTGTTGAAGTAATAGACCTTTTGGATCATGCTTATGAAATTGTCCTGTGGGGAATTGATACTCAAGTTGGATCAACCCCTCTTGTTTCATGTGCGTGGTGTCTTTTACCATGTAAAACCCTATATCAAATCCATAGGGTATGAAAGGTCTCTTCTTGTCCTTCACCAAAGTGGAATTATAGCCTTGCAGAATGGTATAGTAACATATTTCTCCCACAATGAGTCGGTTTGGGACATGAATAGGGAGTAAATGTGACATGTCAGTATCCCTCAACACTCTGATATAAGTGTTGGTTTCTTCAAAATACCAATGGCCTACTCTTGAAACCATGTTTTTGGTTGTCATTGTAATCCTTGGGAATTCCTTTATTAATATAATAGAATGTACTCAGTCTATGAACTCATCGCATATCAGAGAATAAAATATAGTTTGCCTATTCTCCCACACAATGCTGAAATAGACATGCACGGGTAGCTCAGCAACATGCCAGCTCAAATTCATGCCTACGAAAATGTTCCTTGCATAGATCACGTCTAGTAGCTACGATGCCGTGTGAAAATCTAGTGTTTCTCCATCCTTTGGTGTCTAGTCCTACAATATTTTAGTTCTTAACTGCTTGGAAATGATGGCTCCCCAGTTGAATTTTCTCCTAGAGATCGCCATAGCATATGTTAGGGGAATCCATGCTTCTGAAAACTTGGAGAAAAATTTTTCTCCATATAATTGGCAGATCAAAGCCATTAGATAAATATATGACTCTATGAGGATTACCATGATATACCAGTCATTGCTCATGTTTGTGAATTTCTTGTATTCTTTCCACCTTGAGGCCATTAAACTTATAGTCTCATGGAACTCATAAAATTTGACCACAAACTTCTTATTTATTCTTTCCTCTGGGTCTTTGAGTTTTTAGTATTTTTGGACCTCTATTGGAAGAAAAACACCAACACATTCGCCATTTTCATTATTGACTATGAATTTCATCACATCTGTGTGGTCAATTATCCATCCCAGGGTCTTGATGCAGGGAAAAACTAGGGTTCGGTAGGCCACTATATGAAGGCATCATCTTTGTATTTTCCGGAACACATCATCATCCAACATCCTAATGTATGGGTAATCTTCTTGGTTGATCATGTTAAACAGATCTCCCCAATGTGGGAGCACCTCTTTAGATCCAGTGCTTGATTTTGTGTCACCGAATGTTAGAGGTTGGGAAAACTCCCTTTTGGTAGATGTGCAGATAACTGGTTATTCCCTTAAGGAAAAATCAATCTCTCTTTCAGCATCCAATGTAGACCCTTCACTGACCTCTTCTTCCTTCGTTTTGGGTGTTCTAGGTGAGCACCTGGTCATTGGCTTTCTTGGAGCCATTTTCCTGTAGAAAATAAAATAATGTTGTAGTGACCATCCATCCAACCTCAACAAGATTCATCAACACCATCACAAGTGCAGAAATGATAAAAACAATGCCTACCTTCTTACTTGCAACAAATTAACCCGGTCTTACTAGTAATCAAAATCAGAGAGTTGGTTGTAATTTCCTCAACGCTTTCTCTTTTGTCTTCGTATGCTTCGAAGAATAAGCGATTTATGAATGAAACAACATGTTTGGGTATGGCCTTGTAAACTTAAATAGAACATATACTTACCTTGTCGCATCAAGTCTTCAATTCGGGAGTGCAAATGTGATATGTGCAATCTATTACAGAATCTTCATCATGCCTATGATTAAATGCAATGCAGGTTGGCGGCGTAGGAGCAGGTTAATTCATACTTCATCGGTGAATTAAAATTTTGACTATTGATTGGCGCACGGGGGCATGTTACAGGTTACATGAAAATTTAAATGATCCATCAAATCACAAAATTATGTCTCATCTTAGCCGAAGGTGTCCCATCGAATGACCAAGCCCTTTTCACATTTACTAGAATAATCAGTATCGGGGAGATATGATGCATCACAGATCAACTGGATTCGTCGATATCAGTGGGTAAAATTTTGAACTAAGATGAGGAGCTCGGTATTCTAGCGATCCTCTGATAGTAAATGAGTGCATCGACGTCAGCGGGTTGACTTTCTCATTGTTTCGTTGGTGCATCTAGGAAAAATTTATGACACTGACCAAGACCGTCATATAGTGCTGACATGGAAATATTTCCATGGACGTACAGATATGACACAAAAAAATACTGAGTCAGATGGACTACTTACATGGAAAATACATGTGACTATTGATTGTGACCTCTACGGGAGAAAATTTTCGGCATCGGTGATTTTCTTTAGACATACAACCTTTACTACAACATCCTATCATGCTGACGTCGATGATTGTATATGGTTACTATTTCTCAATTTTTTTCTTTTAGATATCACCAAATCCAAACAATATATCGGCAATTCGCAATCTGATGTTCATTATGGCCCATGTTAGTGCTTTTCCTTTCATATTTCACCGATGTCGATGGTGTATTGACGATTTTTTATAAAAAATCTTCGCAAGACATAATGAGTGATTGGCGCGCCTTTCTTCTTTTTTTTTGATGTCGATGATAAATTAGTGATGGACAATCAATGATTATCATTGTTATTTTTTCATTTTAATGCTCAAATTGTGACGATGTCGATAATAGGTGCGTGGCTCAAAAATTTGGTTGTGTATACTTAGTTAAAATTCCAAGTTTAATTAGAGAAAACTTTCAATTTGTCCAATAACTCCAAACCAAGCCAAATATGATCGATGACAAAACATAATCAGCACATAACCCCATTGATTCCTAAACAACTGAATAAACTTAAAAATACAAAGTGGTACCCAAAAGGAAAAAGCTTCACAAAAATTTTAGGGTGTGTTGAGTGCTAAACACCTCCACATGACCCAAAATCACATGAAGCAACAGGAAAACCAACATTGTTCAAAAAGGGTTTTTCAAGAAGGTGATCAGGTGTTTCTTCTACTCCAACCTTGCAAGAAAATATCTCTCAAATACTAGGAACATAACAAGTTGGAACCCAATTTTTATGGGCCCTACCAGATCATCAAGCGTATTGGTTCAATGGCCTACAAATTGGCCCTTCCTGCTACTTCCAAAATCCATCTAGTGTTCCATGTTCCATGTCTAAATAAAGTGGTGGGACAAAATTACAGGGTCCAAACCATCCTTCCGGAATTAGATGAATAAGGCTCCCTTTGGATCCAATAAGAAGTATTCCACAATCACCGTGAACGTCAGTTGTGTAGAAGAATTATCAAGGAAGTGTTGATCAAGTGGAAGGAAACATCACCAACGGATGTGACCTGGGAACCAACAGCCATACTCCAGTAGTTTCCACACCTGCAACCTTGAGGAAAAGGCTTCTTTTGAAGGGGGGAGGCATGTTAGGATATGATCCTAACCCCTCTCCATGGGTCATTAGTTAGTAGTATATTTTTTCTATGTAATAAAGGCCTAATAAATAAAGGAGAATAAGTCAATGTAAGAATATCTAATAGAAGATTTTGTTTCTAGATATATCTTCCTCTAGAAGTTTCCATAGAAGGTAGAATTAGTATAAATAAGAGTATGAGGCATTGGATAATTTTGTAATGAATATTATTGTAATAGAGCTCTTCTTTGTTGGAATTTTCCCCCTCGAAGAGGCAAGTAAACATTGTTATCATTAATAAAGGTGATCTTTCTGGTGTTATTATGGTATTATTATGATATTTTTCTAGATATATCATTGTTTTTCTACCATTCCTTGCTAAATATTTATGTTCTACATACTATATTATATCTATAATATTTCATGGTTTGGGTGATCGGTGTGGCTCCCTTGCAGGGATTTGCATATGTATGCCTCAGGAAAATTTATGGTAACACATGAGTTGTGTTGTAGGCTCTTCGGTTTTGTGGGATTCGACATTTTGTGTGATGGGTGATCTGATAAAAAGTAGTTGCATACCTGGTTCAGTCAAAGATTGGCCTTGGGCCATTTGGAGGGTTGGTCGGTTCTAGGCTCATTATCATGTCGCTTGTTAACACATGAGCGGTAAGTGTAATGAAGCTCGTATTGGGAGGATCTTTGAAAGATAACTCTTCTCCACTCGTCGTGGAGTTTGGGTGATTGTTGTGGCTCCAGTGCAAGGGTTTTCATCTATATTCCTAGGGAAAATTCATGGAAAACACAAGTTTTGTTGCAAGCTCTTCATTTTTGAGGGATTCGACATTTCGTGCGATGGGTGATGTGATAAAAAGGAGTTGCATACCTAGTCCACTCAAATATTGTCCTAGTTGAGTTATTTGGAGGGTTGGTCAGTTATGGGCTCGTTATCATTGTTCCTTTTTACCTAAGTAGGTCTCCTTTATTTGGTGATATTTCTTTGTTGTTTGTGTCATCACATGAAGGTGTTTTGATAATGTTATGGCCTAGAAACTTTATTTTTTATTCTCTAATCTTCTTCCACCTAATCAATATAATTTCCTTAGTCATGTATTCTTCCTATTTTTGTTCGCATTCTTCATCCTCTAGATTTCAACATCTTTTTACCTAAATCAATCTAGGTGATTCTCTCACAAGTCGAGTCTTCAATTTCTTTGATGATGTAGATTCATTTTCTTCTTATTTATCTTGATTTTCCTTGCCCTGTATTCTTTGATTTCTATTTTCTAAACCTTGGGATTAGGATTAGGTTGCTTGTCTTTAATCCATAGTGTTATTGTTTCTTTTACTTGTTTCTCTATTACTATGAATGAAAGGATATTTAGAGGTGCCTATGTATCTACACAAGGTATCGATAAAAATTTATGAATACATGTCTATTTCAAACAAAACATAATTATAGTACTTATCTAGAATATTCCTAAGGATGTTGATACCCTCTACTTTTGTTTGAATCATCCATGTATATCATCACCGAAAGGCATTGTTTATCTCATCATGGCATTCTTTCTCCTTGTTATATTTCCAAATATTAAATTTGGGTTCTGAAAATGTTTATGTGACTTAAGTGTTGAAATATTTTCCTTCCTAAGCTTCACATAAAATCATATCAAGAAGAAAAATTTCCCAGCTATAATGAAAATCCTTACCATTCTCCTATGTGTCAAAACAATCTTCTATCAACTCATTTTGAAGGTTTATGGTCCAACACATATTAATTCTTTGTGCACATCATTCCACAACATGGATGAGTCAAATAGGCAATTCATATTTTATGCATATTTGGAACAATTTATAAGCTAATAGTTGGGTCACAAACTAAACTTCTAGATCATTGATCAATGAAATTATGGTGCAATGTGTCCCATAGTGTGTTATCAGGGTGAAGAGTTTGGTGTTATATGTTATATTTTATATGTCCTAAGGTCTATAAGGGTTGGAAATTACTATTATTAGTGGTTTTGGGGTAAGTGACTATAGTGGTTTGGAGTAAGTGACTATAATGGGAATAGAGGTTAAACATTAAAATTTATAGTTGGGTTTATAATAATTAGGTTTTAGTTAAGATAGGGTTTAAAGGGATCAAGAATTATAATGGTTACTATAAAGGTTAGGAGTTATGGATGGTAATATGGATTAAGGTATATAGTGTTACAATTTTATGTGATATAATAAGAAATGAATATATGTTCTAAGTACTAAGTAAACATGTGCTAGTTCCTAGGATGTTTTTGTAGAGTGGCCAAGAAGGGGTCCTAGTTATAACAAAGTCACATGTGTCAACACACTAAGTTAAGAAATTTATTGTTCATTTGATAACACTCTATAAAATAATTTTTGTGTAATTTTCATATGGTCCAAACAAGAAATAAATTTTGAGTGATCAAAGGGCCTTCCAAATGAGCCTCCATTGGGGGTGATGAAATCCGTCGAGTATGAAACTCTAGTGAAGGTATGAAAAAGACTAGTTATAATGAACTCACGAAGAATCCCACACCAAAGGTGATGAAATACAAGGGGATCCTAAAAGTATATGCATCATTTGTCTCAGGTACCATTTGGAATCTCATGAACAAGTACATGTACATGTATTTGGGAGATATGAATTATAGAGATTACATGTACATGAATTTGGGATATTATAGGATTTACATGGATTAGGGATTGTATGAGTCAAGGGTATTATATGTTAGTGATAACTAGTCATAGGGTTATGGTTCATAGTAGTTTAGAGTACATCGCAATTTAAAATTTTAGTGGTTAGAGACTAGAATATTATTGTTTATAGAGTTTAGGAGTTAATGGTTTTATAGGTTAGGGGTTAGAATAATAGTGTTTATAGGGGTTGTGTTTCAAATTATAGAGTTAAATGGATATGGGTTAGAGAGGTTATGGGTTTTGTATGGGTTTTAAGGTAATGAGTTATGGGTTGTAGGGATTGTAATGATTAGAGGTTAAATATGCTATGAGTTCTAAGAATTATTGTTTAAGGGTTTAGTTCTTAAGAGTTAGGGGTTATTCAAGTTAATGGTTGTGATGTTAAAGTTTATAGGAGTTACGCATTAGTGTTTATAAGGTTTATGTTGAACATATCAATTTTAAGAGTTATGTTGGTTGGAATTTAGGGGTTATATAGGCAAGGGATTCTCATAATGTTTGAGGTTAAAGTTTACATGGTTTATTGTTTACAATGGATTATGCTTAGGGGTCATAGGGGATATAGATAATAGTCATAGGTTGATGTGATACATGTTAATTTTTTAATGTATTAGGAATTATAAGATAAGGTTTAGATCATGGGGTATTTGTTAAGGGTTATATGGGTTATATGTAAGGGTTTATGTGGGTTAAGGATTTTGTGTTGTATGTTATAGGATAAGTGACTATAATCATTAGGAGTTACACATGTCAAATTTTATATTCCTTAAGGGGTTTTAGAGGTTGTATGAATTATTGGGGTTACAAATTATGTATTATATATTTTTGGATATAGTGTTAAAGTATTAAAGTGGGATTATGGATTTTAGGGGATGTATAATGTCTTTAAGTTATTTCTTTTAAAATTCATTTGAGATGCATGTTCCCACATATAGTACTACAAGGGAATGGAATGTCCAAAATCAAGGGCCTAATTGGCATGATGTTGGTTTTGAACAACATAGGTGATGAATATAAAGAGCATGACCATGAAAATCGATATGTTGGGAGTTCCATGCATGACATTAATCCGAGAAAGTTCAAACTAAACGAGGACAATATCAGATATATAGAGTGGGTGTGTGAGTCAAATTTGAGTTTGGAAACACTCCCATATCGTAAATGCATTTGAATAGTCTATCCATGTCAAATTTCAATGCATACAAAAATAGTTTGAAAAACTTTCAATGTTGGCCCCATTAACAGGTCACTATTGCCCATATCCAATCCTAGTACAATGTCTTTTAGTTGTTTCTTTTAAAATTCTTTTTAGACACATGCAACTGCATATAGTACTGCAAGGGAATACAATAACTTCTAATAAAAATGTACTTGATATAATTGCATAAGCTTCATCAATTATTTCTTGTATTTGTTTTTTGCTCTCATCTAAGTACTTTTTTTCTCCATAAATAATATAATTATAAGTACGAAATCTCATATAGAACCTTCTTCTCATCTAGCACCTTATGGTCGTGACAAAATTTCATAAAGAGCATGACCATGATGATGGGTATGTTGGGAGTTTCCTGCATGGCATTAATCTGAGAAAGTTCAAATGAAATGAGGACGAGATCATATATATAGAGTGGTTGTGTGAGTCATATTTCAATCTAGAAACCCTCCCATATCATCAATCCATGCAAACAGTCTATCCATGTCAAATTTCAATGCATATAGAAATAGTTTGAAAACATTTTAACGTTGGCCTTGCTGATAGTTTGGTTGTCATTGATGTCAACCCTTGAAGAAGCCCCGATGGTGTGGTTTTGGTACCCGAATTTGTATGAGGAATATGGCCATGACAGACATAGTAAATGTAGGTAAGACACTCATAAATGGATATTACTTATCGTTCCATTTACGGTGATATGTGGAACACCACGTAGTTCCTCACGGTCAGGGAGATATGGCCTTGAGAAGATGTAAGCCCTGAAGAGAGGTCAAGAATCCCCTAGTTGGTTACAAGTCCTTAATGAAAGGGAAATTGTTTATAACAAGAAAACTCCAGAAGCCCTAAATTAAGGAGAGGAGTTACCTAGCACAAGTATAAATACACCTCAAGGAGTCATTCAAAAATATAATCACAAACTCATTTATTGATTATCTATATTGTTAACGTAATATTTTTTTAAGGTTTTGACAACATTTTATGAGGAAGGTCGAAGGTGAAAGTCTCGGAGTTGCAGAAAACATGAGTAACTCTATTTTTTGAGGTATCTGTGGGTTATAGGTCATATGGGCGTGGATGTATGTAGGCTACAATGGAGAAAAGCACATATATCCATGGGTAGTAAAGGATAAATTCGTAGATTTGTGAAAATATCATGAAATATTGAGTAAATGTTGGTACCAGGTCCTTAAAGTATGAAGGAATTTTACGGGTCAACATATCATAGTTTCATGTCATCTACATAGGTATTCATATGGATGTATGCTTATTTTGATGGTTACTTTTTGTCATGATATGGTGTATGATTGAGGCATACTTGGTATGGTTGGTTTGGATATGGTATATCTTGGTTGCTTGGCTAAGTGAGGAGCACTCTTTTATCTGGTTCAGCCTATTACATGGTTGTTATAGTTCATATATTTGAGTTCATGTTGTTTGAAGGCATATGCATGAGGCACATGCATTGGTTCTTTGAGATACTTCACTGGTGATATCATACATGTCTATACATGATTGATGCTATGGTATATGGTACAGGTTGTATTCATGGTTGATTTTATGGTTTATGATTGAATCATGTTATATTTCACATGTTGCTACACAGTTGGTGCATGGTATGGTACAGGAACATAGGTTGGATATAATGACAGGCTGATAGGCTACAGGGTTGATGTGACGGTGGGAGTGACAGTGTAAGTGATTGTGGTAGTGACAGTTGGTCTACACTTATATTTAAGGGTAGCAAGATGGAGCAAGGATAGGTGTTTGTAGCCACCTTTCGATTGGATCCAGATAACTCAAGGAGTTGTAGCCTCCTTCTGGTTGGAGCCAAATAATTCAGGGAGTTGTAGATTCCTTCATGTTGGAGCCTGAGAATAGGGGGTTGGAGCCTCCTTCTAGTTGTAGTTGGAGAATCAGGAATTCGATGCTTCCAATGAATATATTCTTTTTATATATAAGAAAATAATTATGTGGTTTTCTCCCATTTGTGTTTCCACTTAAATTCTAGTGTACTGTGTATATATTGTGATGTGACATTTTTTATGATTATATTGTTGATGATATATTGAATGCTAATGATAAACTGGTCAATATTGTTGAAGAATATATTGTGGTTAAAATTAATATAATTTCTCATTATTGACCCCCTTCTCAATAATCCAACAATTGGTATCAGAGAAGGTCCTTCAAGAAGCAGTCTAACCACTGGAAGGAGATCATGGATTACGCTAAGATTGGAGTAACACAATTTGATGCCGAGAACTATGTCTTCTAGAGAAGAAGAATGAAGAAGTATATACAAGCACAAGGATTCGATTTTTGGAGATCAGTAGTAGATGGATATAAAGTACCAGCCACTCCCCCGATGGATAGAGATGGAAAGAAAATTGAAGAAAATAATTCAAAGGCTAGAAATGTTATCTAAAATGGTGTGAATCAATCAATACATACCCATATTATACATTATGAATATGAAAAATAATTGTGGGACAAATTGAATACTATCTACAAAGGAGATGAGAGAGTTAAGGAAGCTAAACTTCATATTTTTAGAACCAAGTTCAAACAATTGAAGATGAATGAAGATGAAAAAATAGCATATTACTTTCTACGATTTGATGAAATAGTAAGAAGTATCAAAGGTTTGGGAGATAAGATAAAGGAACAAGTCGTTGTTAAAAAGGCATTAAGATCTCTACCAATGAGATTTGATCCAAAATTTCATCTCTATAAGAAAGAGTGGACCTAGCCACAATGACCATGGATGATTTGCATGGGATACTCATAGCTTATGAGATGAGGACATAGAAAGACAATCCATTCATAAAGGAAGAAGCATTCAAGGCATCCAAGAAGACAAAGAAGAAACATAAACAAAAGCCAATGTCAGATTGTAGTTGCAGCAATGATTCATAGGAAGATGAAGACATGGAAAACTTTGTACGAAAGCTGAAAAGAGGAACCAGAAAATACAAAGGTATGATTCCATTGAAATGTTTTAATTGTGATGGTGTTGGTTATTTTTATAATAAATTTCCCTATAAGAATAAGGAAAGTAATGAAGAACATGACTCTAAGAAGAAAAATAAGATCCAAAATGGTAGAAGTGTTACGGCAAGATTTGCCTCACCCTATGCAATCTTGCACAAAGAGACTTATTCCATTTCCCTATGCAGACTTATCTTCCTTGTTGATAAAATCCAAAGACAAAAATAATTAATTTTCCAAATGTACGCATCTTGCACATTATACAACATACGTATATGCAGGTTGCTCCACTAAAGCCCGTGTACACTGGGATTTGTGCCAGAAAATGAAAATTAAATGTCGGGTTTCCATGTCATGACAAGAGATCTATGATCCTTGGCCTTCCATGTACTAGAAATGTTCTGAATCGACCATTAAGTTTCATTTTGAAGGATAAAAAGATGTCAATTATGAGCTATTGAAAAGGAGAAAGAGTTTAACTTTGAGAGAAAAGTTACTCTGGAGGAATTATTTACTTTATATTGAGTCTGCATCCCTTTGTCCTTTAAGTTTGAACACAGTGTTTAGCCCCCGAGATCTTCCCTTATTGATTGAGAACCTCATTATTTCTCTCTTATGAGCTTTCCTTTGGTGGAGGATTGAAGTGGTGGAGGCCCAGCTAGAAGGAGCTTAGTTTCTCAGTTTTGAAGCATGCTGACATGGAAATCTGTAACATTTTCACTTCTACAGATCATTTATTAATAGAAATACTCTTTTCCCATCCAATTGATATCTTGCAAATATATTTAATTATTATTCCATGGGCGTATTTGTCATGTTTATTAATAGATTATGCTATCTAATGTGCTACCCTTTTATATTACCACCATATGATTTCTTTTCTTGTTTGTTGATAACTTGTTGCAGGTATATAGCTTCGGGTCGAAGTGCTCAATGGTGGACTTCATCGAACATCTGGAGAGGTAGGCCTCTTTCTTATCTCTCTCTCATATTGGTTTATATAGCATGTTATTGGGATTGAGTTGATTTCTATAGTCATTTTCGTTTGTTGTGGTTTACCCTATCCATAGAGAGATTTTCCTCATAAAAGAATTGGCAACTCAGTTGGGGAATGAATATTCTTTCTTAGGGTTTGGAGTACTTTTATCCTTATATTTCTCTCATTTGTATTGTGGTTCTTTTCTTATCATTGCTTGACAGTTTTTTGTCATTCTGGGTCTAAGTTCTTATCCTTTCTCCCTTTCCTGGCCTTGTTTTTAAGCATATACATGCATTTCTCCTTGACAGTCACGTACATACACATGTTGTCTCATTGCAAGCTGCATATATACACTCTATTTTTCTGAACAGACACGTACATAAGTTTTCCTGGCTTGTTTTCTTGGTCTAGTGACTGTTAGGTGGGATTTGATGTTTGTTGAGCCTTCTTAGGTCCCTGTAGTGCTTATCAAGTGTTGGTGGGATGACAGGAAACCCATCTTTGGTTGAATTTATAGGTGAAGTCTTTCTCATCATCTTTTCACTTTTTATTGTCCTTGTACATTGGGCTGGGTGTTTTGATGCTTGGTATCCTAGTAGAGTTATGTTTTTCTATACACAGTAGGGTTATATATCAAGTTACTTTTTAGTCCATGCATTTTCAATTTTGTTATATTGAAAATACAAAAAAATAAGCATTTTGCAGTGCTTGGCATTTTCATCTTTTGAGTCCTTTTCATTAGCTTAGTGCATACAGTGAAATATTGCATTTTTACTTCTGAATTGCAAAGTTTAATTTGAAGATTGCATTGGTTTTTAGAATAACATCATTCATTGAAAGTTAAAGTTAGGACTTTTCATCTTTTCATATTTACTTTTCTTGCAAAGTCACAACATCATGAGTTTCACTACCATACCTTTTTGAGTAATCATGACCATTAAAATTAACGCTATGACTTAAAATTGATTATTCATGATTTTATTTTCTAGGGTACACAAACTAGCCTAAGATTTAGTGCCTTGGAATAGGATTGTGTTAGTAAACTTCTCTAAGGCAATTAAATAAATGTATGTGTCTGAGACAGGGAGTGGAAAAATCTATTGTATAATTGGTAAGATCAGGACACTCCACTCACACCAGAGTTAATCACGAGGTTGGGAGAAGTTGCTTGAAGGGATATCCCCCCAATACCTTCCTAGCATCAGAGATATTTCTGGGGATCTTGCTAGTGCCTTTACCTCTGTGAGAGGCAGTACTTTCAAGGTTTAGGGCTTTGTTACCCTGCCCATATGGTGGACCTGACTTATGACTTCTCACCTGTTCATCATTTATATAATGGTTTATTAGTTTCTTGACTTAGGTGTCTCATAGGTTACTTGTAGGGGTTATTCTGTAGGTACCCTGGGTCAGATAAGGGTCAGACAACACACAACCTTTATGGAGGATTACCTCTCCAGGGGGATCTGACCGACTGGTTGTTAAGCCCATGAGGGCCCTTATGAATGATTATGTTACCTTTGATCTTTAGTAGGGAGTCTTAGGCCCCTCTTGGGCAAGACATACCTTCTTTAGGGAGGGATGCCACTCAACCACTTTACCCCGTTTGCATGTATATTGGTTGTTTGACTTTTGGTGTTCTCTTTGATTACCGGTAGGCCTTAGGATATGTTTTGTATCTTTAGAGTCTTGAGTCATCATGGAGTCAGATCAGCCTCCCCACCGGTCCTGTCGCTTGGTACATTTACCATCGGATTTCGAATCTTTGCCTTCTAAAAGGCGTACATTTATTATACGTGGTACACACACATCCACCATTCAGACTTGTGATTCTACAAGGATGATTATTGAACCTGGTCTTTAGAATATTGGGAACTCGTTGACTCCCATACCCACTATAGTTAATGGCACCCCTTCGACTCCTGCAACCTCAATGGTTGTAGTGTCAGAGGAACCTATCATTACTATGGCTCGGCCTATAGTAAATGCTCAAGATACCACCTCGATGCTTTTTGGGTCTCTTGTCAACTCACCAAGCTATAATGTTCAGTCCATCCCTATGGATTCTAGTCCTTTTTCTTATGGTATGTCGAAATTCACTTCGCAATTCTCAAACTCCATCCTAGTTGTTGTCCCTAATGCTAGCATTGGGCTCGGGGGAAGTACACCTCCCTACACTCCTTTTTCATTTTTTGGTTCTCATATCCATGAAATGACTCCTAATATGGGAGGCATTCCTATTTTTAACCCCAGTTTCAACCCTCCTACTTCTCAATGGAGCAACTAACCTGGAAGAAAAGCTTCGGCTCAAGTTCCATCCTACAACACTACCTCCTCAGTGTATATTTCGACCAATACATTTGGCATGATGAATCCACCTCTATCCTATGGATTCCCACCTGGAGGAGGTTAGTTTCATGCTTTGGGCAACCCCCAACCCTAATCCAATCTGGCTGGGGTGAATTTCTATAACCCTCAACAGAACATTCCTACTGGAATGATACCCAACCAACATTTCATGAATCATATTGAAGGAGATCCTGATAACGTCAGACATGGTCATGGTGCTTACTAGAACCTCGGATGGCCTACAATTCCTCAAGAGAAATCTTTCCCGGGAGCCTGGGACCAGATGTTGCAACCAAGTATCCCTTTTCTGGCCACGCTTAATTTTCCAGATTTGTCTAAGTTAATGAACAACCTAGTGAGTCATGATCCTAAATGGACCCCCATCCCCAATAGACTTTTTTTGGACATCCCAAAGTTTGGGGGAAAGAATGGAGAGGATCCTGGTAATCACGTCACTACCTTTCACCTTTGGTGCTCATCGAATTCCCTTAATGACGATTCTATTCGATTAAGATTATTTCAACGCATCCTCATCGAAGTTGTTGTGAAATGGTATATTGAGCTACCTAGGGAGGAATATGGAACTTTTCATCAGTTGGTGTTGGTATTCCTTAACCACTTCAGTTTCCCATTCGTTACGATGCTGGCCTAGAATGTTTTTCGACTTTATGCCAGGATACCGCCACTCATATATCGGACCATATCTAGGAGTGGCATAGACAGAAGAGGTTGATTAATACCCCTATACCCTCGGCCTTTATTTTAGAATGGTTTCTTAAGTCTTTACACGCTCATATCTTGAATTACGTTGCTACTTCTGGCATTACCACTGAGGAAGAAGCAATATTTAGAGCCCAACTGTTAGATTTGATATATGCTCAGTCTGGGATGTTATATCACCTTCTTCCAAACACACCACAGTCAACTTATGACCCGAGAAAAAATCCCAGACCTCATGTTGATGGCATTGTAGGTACTGCCAATGTAAATTCTGCAGACTTGGTGACAAGTCAGATGAAAGAGTTGTCTCTAAACTAGTCTGCAGGAGGACTAGCTTTGTTTGTGTCTTCCAACCCCACTCAGTCGATGAATGTACACTCTGTGCAATCATCGGCCAACTAAAATGGTAACCAACAACTAGGAGAGAATAAGAATAAAGGACATAATAATCATAAGGGTGGGAAGAATGGTAATAAACCTAAGGACAATGGTAATAATGAGAAGACAGGTAATAATGTTGGAGAGTGAAAATGAGAAAGACATAAGGTGAAGTTTCCCTGTAAGCTTTTCACAGATGACCACCCTACTCATTTATGCCCCAAACTTGCAGAAGTTGTGAGGCTATTATCTCAATCGCCTGTTGTGCTGACGAATCCATTCCCACATAATCAACACCTAGCCTTGAGATATTATAATTATGGAAATGTGGTTGGTGGGAGTCAAAACCCGTCGTTGCAAGATGGGGACCATTTATGTATCAATATGGTCAATGCGAAAGTTAATGTAGCCACTCGATCTCAAGACTATAGCTCTTCACAATATATTCCCGGTCTAGAATCTCCTCCTCCTCCTCTAGAGACAAATTTACAGATTGAGAAACCAGAGCCATTGCCTCGTACTTTGAAAGGAGTACTCAAGAGTCAAGCGCTCTACCCATAATCTGAATTCTAGAGCCGCCCAGAACTACTCTATTGTTGAGGACCTGGGTCAAACCCCTTGTGCAATATCGGCTTTGGAGGTACTCCAGATGTGTCCTTCATAGAGAAATGTATTACTATCTACTTTAGGATCTTTAGAACCTAGTGGCTCAAAATTTATCAAGTCTGACGTCACAGATGTGAAGCCTCACTTGCCTTACCATGTGGCTTTCCAAATCTACGTGGAGTACTCAAAGTATACCATCAAATGTGTGTTTGTTGATGAAGGCGTTGCTACGTGTGTGATGTCCCTGATTTGTTGGAAAGATCTCAGTTCTCTGACTCTTTCCAATTCATCAAACACATTGAATTATTTTGAAGGTCATTCCTTCCACCCTCACAGTATTCTCCCTGCATTTCTGGTCTAGTTAAGTGGGAATACAGTAGAGGTGGAGGTAGAGGTAGTTGATGCACCTCTTGACTATAACTTGTTACTAGGATGCAATTGGACCTATGCTATGGTTAATGTCATATCATTCATTTTTTGTACTCTTTGTTTTCATAATGAAGGGAAGATCATGACAATCGACCAGCTATCCTTTGCGTACTCTAGTCCTAATGCATCTGTTGGACCGTTAATCCTCACGATCGACAATTCTCAGCCAACAACTAAGAATATCAGTGTCAGAATGTATTCTTCCCTTATGGTTACTTTCGACTTCGCGGCACCAATTCATCACGTTTATGTCATGTCCAATAGGCCCATTTCAATAGGGAGGTCCATTCCTTTCCGCACTTTGTATTTTAACGATCCTTGGACCCTACCTTCCTCGACTGCATCTTGTGAGGGTAAGCCACATACTGACATTCAATCACCAACCTTTGTTAGTCACGTTGGAGATGGTTCGACAACCTCTGCTAGTCATGTTGAGGACCAACAACCAGCTACTGCAAGTCATGTTGGGGGCACAAGTCTAGTCATCGCTATTCATACTGCACATACATCACCAACCTCTACTAGTCATGTTGGGGATTCATCAGCAACCTCTTCCAGTCATGTTGGGGATTTTCTACTAGCCTATGCAAGTCATGCTGGGAGCATGTCAACAGCCACTACAATTCATGATGGGGGCATTCATACAATTGAGAAGCCTAGATGTGTGACGTAAGCCCAAGTTCCTTTGTAGGCTTTGCAAAGGAGATCACCTTACTTGCTTGTGCCCTGCTACTGCTGTGGTACAAGAAGTGTGGTCCTTTCCTAGGGGGGCTTTGGGTTATGAGTCTTCTTTGGATTCCCAAACTTCTTTGGTTGATACAGCAGTCAAGACGATGAAATCTTTAGTTGACACCCCTCTTCCGTTAGGGGTTGATGCATCCCTTGACCTTGTTGTCTCACATCCTGTTCAACTAGCGGTTGTGTCGATGCAATATTCTACTAACACCACTCATCTTTTTAGGGGTGATGCATCTCTTGACCTTGTTGTCTCACATTCTATTCAACCAAAGGTTGAAGAAGTGCATGCTAATGCAATCTTCGGTCAATCATACTCTTCTCTTGGAGGGTGACAAGCCTAAGGAAGTGACATTGCCAATAAAATATTTGATCAATCACACTTTTCTTTTGGAGGGTGATGCGTCCTTCGACCATGTCCTTAGCATTTCTAGTTTTTTACCTTCTTCACTAGGGAGCATCCCACTCTCTTCAAGTATGCTCCCTCCAAGTCCTAGGGTGGTTTCCTTTGATTGGAATGATATTGTAGAGGCTCGACTTCCTTCTTCTACACTCTTCTAGATAAAGGGAATTCTTTGATATATTGTAGATAAGGTAACCTCTACAAGTATTTTATCCTCCTCAACTTGGAAAGATTTGAGTTTTCCCAAGCTTGTGTCAGCTCTGCGTAAGTTGCTAACCTTTCACAGAAGTCCTTCACATGATCCTTGGCCTCCCCCATTCCATGCTTCTTAGAACAACATCAATAAGTCTAAGTTAATCTCTTTTCTGACTCGTTCAAAAAGAGAAAATATTGTCGAGTGATTTATCTCTTTCACACTCGTTAAATTGGATTTGAAAGGTCGTGAGTCTTAGTTAAGCTCTTTTATGACTCATTATCAAAAAGTGAAAATATCACCGAGTGATTTGTCCCTTTCACACTCATTAGATTGGATTTGAAAGGTTGTGAGTCTTAGTTAAGCTCTTTTCCAACTCGTTATCAAAAAGTGAAAATATTGTCGAGTGAACTTCTCTCTTTCACATTTGTAAATTGGATTTTAAAAGATGTCTATTTGGCATGGGTTTATCCCTTTTTTATACCAAGTAGAATAAAAGACATAAAAAGGGAAAATTTTTGGAGTCAAGTTGTGATTGCATTGCATGCCCTTGCTTGCAGTATTGAGCTTATAGTCGGTTCTTTCTTTGCATTATAAACCGTTTTCCTCAGCAGTTTTACATCCTCAACCAAGAAGAGCCTTGTTTATATCCTTCATAATTTGACACCCTATACCTAGGAGGGAACATTCCCCCAAGTGTCCATCTCCCACATCTATATGTATGCATTGAACATAGGTATGTTCCACTGTTGGAGCTAGTTTTTCTTACTTGCGACACTCATTTACTCCTTTGTATCATAGCATTCATTTGTCTATGAAAAAACCAAAAAAAATACGGGAGGGAAGGGAGTATTATCTCATATTGGCAGCAGTCCTATCACCTTTCAACAGAGCACAAAGTTATTGAGTCCATTCATCATCATAATTTTGGGATTATCATGGCCTTAGGAAGCTAAGCTCATTACAGAGTCTTCTCTACCGACTGGTTACTCTTCCAATCCCTATAGAGAATTACATTGATGCCTCCTGCATCTCATGGTTTCAGCATTGGGTCTATGTTGTCAGAGTCCTCCATATGTCTCATTCTCTTGTTCAAAGGAATTCTATCAACCTATGTCGCCCACTCCTCAGAACTCTTGACTTTGCATGTCGGCCATACCCTCAGTTTGTCTCAGAATCACATGATATTGTATTACTATCTTGCACCCTGACCCTACTTTCATCATTGGTAGGAAACCTTGAACCCAACAGTCGAAATTTCATCATTGGTCATTGATTGGGTGGTTTCCCTTGTGTTTGAAGGTAAGACATCTATTCACACATTGGGATTCATGCTATTTCTTGGATTCCATTAGCCTTATTGGTGGTTTCCTCTCCTTTGTTAGCATTTTTCATCATTGGCTTCTATTCAAAGGGTATTTTTCATGTACCGCTTGCACTTGGCATACGTGAAAGATGCACAGGGTCGTTGGTTCGTGAAGCTCCTCCTTTGTACCTCGTGCTGACTAATGAGATATTCCTTAATGATCTCCTTTCAATGGGTCTCTTTCCATCAAATTCAGCCCATTTATTCTAGAAACGAGACCTAGAGTCTTATGAGTACCTTGAGGCTTGCAGTCATCAGTGGCAGGCTCTCTCACCATCGACAGTTGGGAATACATCAATGTCTCTTGATGGATAGATTATTCAGGTGTTCGACACCGACTCCTTTATTCACACATGTAATAATGTACTTGGTTCCTTGATACCTAATTTCATTATCGGTAGGTTGTCTCATGTTTGTTAATGGTATACACCAATGACCAGTAATCAAATGATGTCTCATTATGTTCAACCTCAACTCCTTTATTCACATGATGTATACTTGCATCCTTGGTGGATTGTGTAGAATACTTGAAGACATCACTATGTGGCTGTAGCTTTCCTGAGTTGTTTCTTCCCTTTCATTGGACCAGTACCTATATGACTTAAGTGATCATGGGAGATCATATTATACTCCATGGTGTTCAGATATCTTCAGTTTGGTTTTGAGACAGGTTCTACTAGGCCTTGTTAATGACTATGACAACCAATGGCATTTAACTGCATTTGTATTTTCCTATTCATGTCCATAGACACTTGTTTGGTATATTTTCACATGGATCTGCAATGTAATTTTATTGGTATCCATGTATGCAAAGTCAGTGCAGAATGTAATGAGCAACTAGTTCCCTATGACTCCACTTCTGGGTTGTTTATAATGTATTTCATTCATTGAATATAATCCTCTAACCTCACACATTAGGGGGCATCTGTTACAACAAGATTTTCCTCACGCTATCCAATATTTCATAGAGGGCCTTATTCAATTTCCCTATGCAGACTTATCTTCCCTATTGATAAAATCCAGAGACAAAAATAAATATTTTTCCACATGTATGCATCTTGCACATTATATAGCATGCGTATATGTAGGATTATCCACTGCATCCCACATACACCGAGATTTGTGCCTAAAAATGAAAATTAAATGTCAAATTTTGATCCAGAATCAGATCCAGGAGCTTAACAAGGCTCAAAAAGGCTAAAAAATAGGGATGATTTTAAGGATGGAAATTTGTATTAAAATGTAGAAATGTGGGCTAATATTACTAGTCCTTAATATGCAAAATGTAAAATGTTTGGCGAAAGTTTTGTATAAATATTCAAATTTCTAAGGATTTTATATAGTTTCTATAAAATTTTAGCGATTTGTAAGGTAAAACAATTTTATTCTATGGAATTTGGGCGAATCATTTTTAGAAAMAATGGAAATTGGAGAATCTTTTTTTGGGAAAAACCATAGAAAATTAGCCCATTTGCGAAATTTAACCCCTAAAATCATCTATGCTCAAAAATGAAATTTCTTGGAATCGTATGAAACCAATTCCATTGCGACCCGCTCGTCGTGATGATTATGTCCATATATTTACTTCCTCAAATGGATGTCGTATACGAGAGTTATCAGACTCTGATCATTTTTCCAAACTAGCAAAAAAGTCAAATCGGTCAACAGTCAAAAAAGTCAACGCTGACATCAACATGATGACGTGGTAGTGTGACACATGGTAGAGGCATAGTTGGCAGGTCGTACAACTGACATGGAAAAAATTTCATACAACTGACGCGGACCAACCAGAAGGTGACATGTGTCACCACTGGAAGGGTGACACGTGGCACGCTCATACAGGTGCCACGTGGCACTACCGTATGGTGACACGCGACAGGTACAACGCTGACAGGGAAGACAAGTGGCAGGTATAGATGCTAACCAGGTAGATAAGTGGCAAGGTATGGTTGTTGACTGGGCAAAATATTTGGACCAATCCTGTGTTGACAAGTGGCATGTTCTCCGGTAAATTAAATAGTTCCATGTGGCACCCTGTGCTTGGTCATTTATTTCATATACAAAATTTTGTGGAGCTCATGGTGTCTCGACTGCGTGACCTGTTGGAGGAGGCAAGTGTTTGGTAAAGGTCCATTGACCATTGCGCCATTGGAATTACTTGTTAAACCATTGCAACTAAATTATATATAACTTTGATTGTTGTATATACCGGGTGGAGGTATGGGGTTGGGGTCTAGCCCCAACCCCCGGTCGTAAGTTCTTTCACATGACCACAATTGATATTTGCAGGGATCTCCTCTATATAATTCCGAACACGGTGTTGGTGCCATAACTGAAGGTGTAAATCTTGTCACCTTTGGAGCATACAATCGGGAGCGGTGACCACAGGTTGGCGCATTTTATGTGGGAACAATCCTATGGTTTGTTTCCATATGGCCTATGATGCATAGCTAAGGGGCCAATGCACAGCCCTTTGGGTTGGCACTTGGCCACCTCTTATGCATGTGAACGAGTATCAAGGGGCCCTCTCTAGGCCTAAGGGGCTTAGCCATTTTATTATTCATACAAGTGGGTTTTTACACTTATGTTAATGATTTTAGTTGATTTCTTCAACTAATATTGGAGACTTTTGGCCATTATTGGGAGATATTGGGCCCTTTTTGAGGCTATATCTTGGGAGGAAGTTGGGAGATGGTTACCAACTTCAGGCCTATATAAACCAGGCCTTCTTGAGGCCATGGAGAGATCATAATAGGTTTAGAACAAGGTTACAATGTTGGATTGTTGAGCCAAAGGCCATTGTTATGTAGGGAAGCTATTGAGGAGTTCACCTTTGTGGGCCATTTTTGAGAGCCTCGTTCATCCAATTTGGGTGACGTCGATTTGGATGGAATCATTAGATCTGGTAGAAAATGACCAGAACATTGTTGTAACCTTTTGGCACTATCATGATGTACATTTGAAGCTTCTAACAGAAATAAGAAAATCCCACCGAGACAAGGCCCGGAGACGTAGGCGAGATTGTTGAACTCTGTTATCACATTTGTGTTATGGTTTGTTGTTGTTATTTTCTTTATTTCATATATGCACATGTGCATATGGTTGTCATAACTTCTCATATATTCTTCCTCCTTATTTAAGCTTCCTAATTGGTTAATCAACATGTGCATAATAACTCAACCATAGTCATGTAAAATATCTTTTCGGATCAAGTGGTATCAGAGCTAGTTGACATTTGGAATTTGAGTTTTGCATGTTAATCAAGGAAGAGTACATCTCAAGAGATAAAATGGCATCTACGGGAGGACTTTATGAAGATGAGAAGGAGTTCATAAATTCATTATTTTCCATGGCCAACATGGTGAAAGTGTTGTAAGAAGACTACTTGGAACGAAAGAGATCGCCTCAAGTGAAAGCTTCAAAGAACAACAAAGGAAAATAAGGATTGAAGGAAATTCCTTCTACATATGTTTCAGAAAATACATCTGAGGTATGCAATGAAGTTCCTTCATCATTTTCTCATAATTTCCATCAATATGGTTTGGTGCATTTGAAAAACATACGAAAGGTGTAGGTTTGAAATTGCTAACCAAGATGGGTTATGAAGAAGGAAAGGGCCTTGGAATTGAAGGTCAAGGTATCGTGAATCCGATTGAGTGTATGGAAAGGCCTCAATATTTTGGATTGGGATATGGTGAAGTGGATCTTGGAGCACCCTGCAAGATGGGTTCCAAAACTTCGAAAGCAAGTAATGCTTCAAATGGACAACTTAAGTCATTGCGGGAACACTTCACAAAAGGTAATGACCCATCACTTCAAGATTGTGGTAGTGAATGAAAGTCATCCCCAAAGAAAAGTGAAGATCATCATGGAAGGTATAATGTCCATGATTTTACCAATTCTCCTTTTGATTATAATAAGCATAATCAAGTAATCTGGAACTTGTGGAAAATGTATCCATGTACTTATTGTCATTCACCCAAGCATTGTGTTGCCAAGTGATGGAAGAGACAAAATTTGTACAGGAAACCTATGTCGACCATGAAGGAAACAAGACATAAAGACTCATCTCCACAATGAAATAAAGAGAAGGGTAAACAGGTCTGGGTGCCAAAAACTCAGTGCACTTATTGCAGCAAGAGTGGACATCAAAAGGCTAGTTGTTGGAAGCTTAATCTGTAGCTTCATCCAAGGAAGGAAAAAAGGATTGCACATGTACTCAAGAGGGAATAAGTATTACCAGTGAGGAAATAGGAACACCATGAAGGAAATAAACAAGCCACTTGGTTTTTCCAGAAGTTGATGTCTCAACTTCATTGTATTTTCTTCCATTAATGTAATCACACGTGTTGAAATGATGACCTCTTATAACATCATTTTTCTACAACATCGTGTTTTGTTTTTCTCGTTATGAGTATGTAATCGGTCAAAGTCCATTTTTGTAACCTTTTGGGGACCAAAAGGTCCTTTAGTGGGGAGGTGTGATCCAGAATCAGATCTAGGAGCCTGACAGGGCTCAAAAAGGCTCAAAAATTAAAGTTCTCAGAATTGGATGAAACTAATTCCATTGGGACCAGCTTGTTGCGCTAATTCCATCCATATATTTACTTCCTCAAATGGATGTCGTATGAGAGATTTGTCGAACTCTGATCATTTTTCCAAACAGGCAAAAAGTCAAACAAGTCAATAGTCAAAAGAGTCAATGCTAACGTCATCATGATGTCATGATGACATGGAAACATGACATGTGGCAAAGGCATAGTTGGAAGGTTGTACATTTGACATGGCAGAGTTTCTGTACAACTGACGTGGACCAACTAGAAGGTGACATGTGGCACGCTCATACATGTGCCACGTGGCCCTACCGTATGGTGACACATGGTAGGTACAATGCTAATAGGTGACAAGTACAAATGCTAACTGGGAAGACAAGTGGCAAGGTATGCTTGTTGACTGGGTAGAAGATTTGGACCAATCTCGTGTTAACAAGTGGTGCATCCTCTGGAAAATTAAACAGTGCCACGTGGCCTAGACTTAGGCTGCCACATGGCACCCTATGGTTGGTCATTTGGTTCATATGCAAAATTTTGTGGAGCTCATGGGTCTCGACCCCGTGACCTGTTGGAGGAGGAAAGTGTTTGGTAAAGGTCCATTGACCATTGTGCCATCAGAGTTTCTTGTTAAACCATTGCAACTAAATTATATATAACGTTGATTGTTGTATATTCCGGGCAGAGGTATGGGGTTGGAGTCTAGCCCCGACCCCTGGTCACAAGTTCTTTCACATGACCATAGCTAATATTTGCAGGGCGCTCCTCTATATAGTTCTGAACACGGTGTGGGTGCCATAACTAAAGGCATAAATTTTGGCATATTCGGAGGATACAATCGAGATTGGTGACCATAGGTAGGTGAATTTTATGTGGGCACAATCCTATGGTTTGTTTCCATATTACCTATGATGCAGGGCTAAGGGGCCAGTGCACAACCCTTTGGGTTGGCACTTGGCCACCTCTTATGCATGTGAACGAGTATCAAGGGGCCCGCTCTAGGCCTAAGGGGATTAGCCATTTTATTATGCATACAAGTGGGTTTTTACACTTATGTTAGTGATTTTAGTTGATTTCTTCAACTAATATTGGAGACTTTTGGCCATTATTGGGAGATATTGGGCCCTTTTTGAGGCTATATCTTGGGAGGAAGTTGGGAGATGGTTACCAACTTCAGGCCTATATAAACCAGGCCTTCTTGAGGCCATGGAGATATTATAATAGGTTCAGAACAAGGTTATGATGCCTTATTGTTGAGCCAAAGGCCATTGTTATGCAGGGAAGCTATTGAGGAGCACACCTTTGCAGGCCATTTCTGGGAGCCTCGTTCATTCAATTTGGGTGCCGTCAGTTTTGATGGGATCATGAGATCTGGTAGAACACAACCAGATCATTTTTGTAACATACTGGAACTATCATGATGTACATTTAAAGTTTCAAACAGAAATAATAATATCCCATCGAGACAAGGCCCAGAGACGTAGGCGAGATTTTTGAACTTCATTATCACATTTGTGTTATGGTTTGTTGTTGTTATTTTATTTATTTTAGATATGCACATGCGTATATGGCTTTCATAACTTCTCATATCTTCTTCCTCCTTCTTTAAGCTTCCTAATTGGTTAATCAACACGTGCATAATAACTCAACCATAGTCATGTAAAAGATCCTTTCGGATCGGGTTTCCACGTCACGAAAAGAGATATCTAATCCTTGGCCTTACATATATTGGAAACGTTCTGAATTGGCCCTTCAGTTCCATTTTTAAGGCTATAAAGAGGCCAATTTTGAGCTATGGAAAAGGAGAAAGAATTCAACTTTGAGAGCAAAGTTACTCTAGAGGAATTATTTACTTCATATTGAGTCTGCATCCCTTTGTCCTTTAAGTCTGAACACGGTTTTCATCCCCCAAGCTCTTCTCTTATTGATTGAGAACCTCATTGTTTATCTCTTATGAGCTTGCCTTTGGTGGAGGATTGAAGTGGTGGAGGCCTAGCTGTAAGGAACTTAGTTTCTCGGTTTCGAACCATGCCGACATGAAAGTATGGAACATTTTCACTTCTACTAATCATTTATTAATAGAAATACTCTTTTCCCATCCAATCAATATCTTGCAAATATATTGAATTATTATTCCATGGGTGTATTTGTCATGTTAATTAATGGATTATGCTATCTAATGTGCTAACCTTTTATATTACCACCATATGCTTGATTTTCATTTTTGTTGAGAACTTGTTGCAAGTATATAGCTTCAGATCGAAGTGCTCAACAATGGACTTTATCGAACATCTGGATGAGGTAGGCCTCTTTCTTATCTTGCTCTCATATTGGTTTATATATCATGTTGTTGGGATAGAGTTTATTTTTGCATTCATTTACGTCTATTGTGATTTACCCTAGCCATAGAGAGATTTTCCTCGTAACAAGAAGAAACAAAAATAAATTCTTCAAGAAAAGTCTTTTCACCAAGGAATAAATTTTATCAGACGAAGAAGAAGAAAACAACAGTGATACATAGAGCGTAATTTTTATGGTAGTAGAATAATCCCACGAAGAAGGATCTGAAGGAAAATGTAAAGAGGTAGAAGTTGATTACAAAGAAGAATTGATGTGTGTCATAGAATCTCTAAATAGGGAAAAGAAGAAAAACAAGTCACTCCAGACAGAACTAGAGAAGAAAGAAGAATCTCAAAATTTTAACTCCAAAGAATTCGAGTAGATGATCATGAAGATAAAAATCCAGGTAGGAGAAGACAAGAAAATTGGAGAAGCACTCAAAGGATAGTTAGATGAAAAAGACAATATCACTTAAGGGTTAGAAGCAAATATAGTCACTCTAAGAAAAGATATTCAGAAGAAGGACATCCAACAAAACAACACCAGGATATTGGATAATATCATTAACAGTCAAATACTTTACTATGAAAGGTCTAGATTAGGATACAACCAGACACTAACAAAGAAAGGTTCAAGATCCAAAATGAAAAAGAAAGAAGAAGAACCAAGAAGATATGCAGAAGCCATCATAGGTCCCTCGAAGAAAGAATAAGATAGGAAGAATCAAGAAGAATATTACAGAGACACTACACCACCTAGAAGATTCAGAAGTCAGTATTAGTAGTAGCCAACTATAGAAACACCTCAAGAAGAAGAATCATTCATAAGAGCAGCACCATTCAGAAGAACTTCCACTCTCATTTATCAAACTATTTTTCTTAGTTCATGTTATTCATGTAATAATTTTGGGTACAAAGTTGTGAACTGTAGAGACAATACCAAGAACAGAAGCAACGATGAAGGCTATACAAGAAATAGTCATCCAAGAACATCTCATGAAGCACATAATAGAAGCAACAACATATTTGGATCATTGAGTGATGAGGTAGAATGCTACAAGTGAAACAAATTTGGACATACAGTTAAATATTGCATACTAATTATTTCTCCAAGGGAACCAAAGAAGAATATCAATAGTCATAAGAAGGAACCACAAAGGAAATGGATAACAAAGCAGGAGAAATTCAAAACTGAAGAATGAAAACTTTCTCTACAAGCTCAACACAAGAAATGTGGATGGTATGTTGACAGTGGATGCTCAAAGCATATGACAGGTGATAACGATAGGTTTCTTACATTGAACAAGGAAAGAGATGGATCATTTTCATTTGGGAATGACAACTCATCTAGAATTATCAGAAAAGGAACAGTCAAGCTCGGAAGTAAGGATGCCACGACATAAAAAAATTTACTGGTCGAAGACATGAAACACAATCTGCTAATTTTAATTCAAATGTTTGATCAAGGACACATAATTGTGTATGAATCAAATAAGTGCGAGATAAGGAAAGAAGAATTGGGAAAGTTGGTGGCTACAGCTGTAAGAACTCCAAGAAACATATATGTTCTAAATTAAATGAGAAAAGAAAGATGTTTCTTAGGAAAGGACTTTGAAAGTTGGCTCTGGAATAGAATAATGGGTCACATAAATTTTTATTATCTCGTCAAAGTAATCAAAAGGGAAGAAGTAAGAGAAATTATCAAGATCTCAAAGCCAAAAAATATTATATGCAAGCATTGTCTACAGGGAAAAAAAAAACAAGACCAAGTTCTAATCAAAGGAGTACTCCACAAAAAACCATTGGAGATTGTACATATAGATATAGTTGGACTGAAAAGAATGAAGGGATTGAAAGTTGAATTGTACTTCATTCTATTGGTTGATGACTACACAAGAATGACTGTAGTTTTATTTCTTAAGAAGAAATCAAAGGAATTTGAAAACTTCAATACATACAAAGAGATGGTTGAAACTGAGATAGAGTTGAAAATAAAATTCTTAAGATTAGACAATGGAGGAGAATTTACATCAAAGGAGTTCATGTAATTCTGCATAGAGCATGGGATAAAGAGGAAATTCTAAGTACCTAGGACACCTCAGCAAAATGAAGTTGTCGAAAGGAAGAACAAAACAGTACAGGAAATGGCCATAACCATGTTACAGGTATGAAATAACTGAGGGGGGGGGGTGAATCAGTTATTGTAAATTATTAACAATCTCTCTCAATTTTAACTTCGAATCATTAATCTTAGTGGCAGTAAGTCTTTACTGTGAAAACCAGTGTTGTAAACATAAA
>ML777005.1:2619283-2655313 GCA_009831015.1 Picea engelmannii
GGAGAAACTCCAACTTTGGGTTGAAGACCAACCACGTTCCTAAGATCGATATGAGGAAGTTTGATGGCAAGGACCCAATCACATGGATACTTAAGATGGAGCAATTCTTTGATCTACATAATGTGCCACATACACAAAAGGTATGAATTGCTTCTTTATATTTAGAACCTAATCAATTTGTATGGTATCGATGGCTTTGTTCTCACAAATCACTCGTCACTTTGACAATTTTCATGGAAGAAATGGTAGCACACTATGAGGATACAAGGAGCAATACCTTCTTTAGCCAATTGATAAATCTCAAGTTACCGAGCACATTGAAAACTTCCAAAGATTGAATATAAAGGTAACTGATATTCTAGATGAGCACTTGATTGATGTATTCATAGGAACTTTAAAGGATAACATTCAACATGAGGTTCACCTTTGGGAACCCAAATCATTGGAGAATGCATTTAAGATGGCAAGAAATGTTGAAAGTAAAAATATGGTTATGGCTACTAGAAGGACCAATCCTAACATCTATAGACAGAAAAATGCTCATTCTTATAAAACACCTCAACCTACAAGGTTAACACCTCAACAATCGGAGGAAAGAAAAGAAAAAGGTTTATGCTTTAATTGTGATAGCAAGTACAGTAAGGGACATAAGTGTGGTGAGAAGAAATTATTCTACATAGATTGTGAAGAGGAAGAAGAACAATAACAAGAACCATCTCAATATGAAAACATAGAAGCAATTTTATCTGAAGAGTTGACTCCCACGATATCGGGCATTGGCTGGAATTAACACTCCTCAAACCCTTAAGATCGAAGGATACATCAAAAAGAAAAGGGTAATAGTCCTAATTGACTATGGCAGTACTCATAATTTCATTTACTATAAATTAGCCAAAGCTCTCAATTGCTTTGTATATCCAGTGTCAGAGTTTCAAGTAATGATTGCAGATGGAGGAACTATCAATTTCTCAGGAAAATGCAATAAGATCAATCTTATTATGGGGGAATATGTAATGAATAGCCCAATGATTTCTATACCCATGGGTGGTGCATATGTTGTACTAGGAATCCAATGGTTACAATCATTAGGAACAATGGCTTTTAATTTTCAAGAACTTTTCATGAAATTTTCATTGGAAGAAAAATAAATTGAGTTAAGAGGTATCACAGGGAAACCTGGTAAGGTGATAAGCTCTAATGGCATAACAAAATTATTGAAAAAGGGGCATCAAGGTGTTATTTCACAACTATGCTCACTAGATGTTCAAACATCTAAGCCATCTATTCCATTTTCAAAACCTTCCTTCGAAAATTTGTGTTAGTATTTTTTGATGATATATTAATCTATAGCAAGTCTTGGGAGGATCATGTGTGACATGTTGACAAGGTGCTACAACTACTAAAGGAGAAACAACTATATGCCAAACCATTCAAATGTTTATTTGGAATAAAGGAGATAGAGTATTTGGGTCATATTGTATCTCAAGAAGGTTATAGGCGACAAGATCTCAGTTCAAACTATATTTCTAGAAATTGAAAAGGAAGGAAAAATAATATTGGATCTTGAAGCCATCACTGACACAAGAATTCGCCAGCTGAGGAATAGATCCATTTCAGAGTATCTCATTAAATGAAGGAAACCACCGACTGAAGATTCCACTTGGGAAGATGAGTCTTTTATACATAAGCATCCAGAGTTACTCAAGCGTTGCGGACAACACTTGTCTCAAGGAGAGGGGCATGTTAAGCCCTAATATTGGCTCATTACCCCTTAATTGGGGCATATTATATTAGTAATGTTATTTTATTTATGTCGGCTTTAGGCCATTAGTCTTAATTATACCTCCTAGTCTCCTATATATAAAAAGGAGACATTGTCATTTTGAATCATCTTGTACTTGAACATTTAAGTGGGTAAAAGGAGGTTGCCCCCTCGAAGAGGATTATTATCTGAAATTATCTCTTTTTCAAGGCGTTGAGTACTTTTTCTAAGGTTTTTCTATGCTATATTGATATTTGGTTCTTAACAGCCAAAGGGGGAGATTGTTGATAGTTTGGTTGTCATTGTTGTAAACCTTTGAATAAGCCCCAATGATGTGGTTTTGGTACCCAAAGTTGTATGAGTAATATGGACATGACAGACAAAGTAAATGTAGGAAAGACACTCATAAATTAATATTATTGTTTGTCTTATTTACGGTGATATTTGGAATGATATGTAGTTCCTCATGGCTAGGGAGATATGGCTTTGAGAAGTTGTAATCCCTGAAGAATGGTCAAGAAGACCCTAGTTGTTTATAATTCCTTAATGAAAGGGTAAGTTTGTTGTAACAAGAAAACTATAGAAGCCCTAAATTAAGGAGAGGAGTTACCTAGAACAAGTACAAATACACCTCAAGGATTCATTCACAAATATACTCAAACACTCATTTATTGATTATCTATCTTGTGAACTAGTGATATTTTTTTTAAGGTTCTGATGACATTTTCTGAGGAAGGTCTAAGGTGAAAGTCTTGGAGTTGAAGAAAACACGAGTAACCCTAGTTTCTGAGGTATCCACAAGATATAGGTTAGAAGGGTGCATATGTACGTGGGATATAGTGGATAAAAAGCACATATATTTGTGGCCTATAGTGGAGAAAAGTGTGGATATCCATGGGCTACAGTATTGGACAAAAGTACGGATATACGTGGGTAGTAAAGGAGAAAGTCATGGATCTATGAAAATATCATGAAATATTGAGTAAATGTTTGTACCAGGTCCCTGAAGTATGAAGGAAGTTTACAGGTCAACATCTCATAGTTTCAGGTCAACTACAGAGGTATTGGTATGGTTTTATACTTGTTTTGATAGTTACTTTTTTTCATGATATGGTGTATGCTTGAGGAATAATTGGTATGGTTGGTTTGGATATGGTATATCTTGGTTTCTTGGATGAGTGAGGAGCACTCTTATATCTAGTTCAGTATATGAAATGGTTCTTATAGTTCATATCTTTGAGTTCATGTTGTATGGAGGAATATGCATGAGGGGCATGCATTGGTTATTTGAGATACTTCATTCATGATATGTTATAGGTCTATACATGATTGATGCTATGGTATATGGTATTGGTTGTATTCATGGTTGATGCTATAGTTTATGATTGATGCATGTTATATTTCCCATATTGGTACATAGATCATGCATGGTATGGTACAAGAACATAGTTTGGATACAGTGATAGGTTGGATACAGATTATAGGTTGATTTGATAGTGGTAGTGACAGTTGGTCTACACTTATATTTTAGGGAGACAGGATGGGGAAAGGATAAGAGGTTGTAGCCACCTTTTTGTTGGTGTCGAAGAACTCATGGGGTTGTAGCCTCCTTCTAGTTGGAGCCAGAGAATTAACAGAGTTTTAGCTTCCTTTAGATTGGAGCCTCCTTCCAGTTGTAGCTAGAGAATTAGGAAAGTTGGTAATTCCAATGGATGTATTCTTTTGATATATAATAAAATAATTCTGTGATTTTCTCCTATTTGGGTTTCCACATAAAGTTTTGTGTATCGTGTATCTATTGTGATGTGATGTTGTTTATGATTATACGATTGATAATTTATTGAATGTTAGTGATAAAATCATGAATATTGTTGAAGAATATATTGTGGTTAAAAGTAATAAAATTGTTCATCACTAATTCACCCCCCCTCTCAGTAATCCAACAGGCCCCATTAACAGGTCATTGTTTCCCATGTCCAATCCTAGTACAATGAATTTTAGTTGTTTCTTTTAAAATTTATTTGAGATGCATGTTCCCACATATACTACTTCAATGGCATGCAATAACATTGATAAAAATGTACTTGATAAATTTCAGAAGCTTCATCAGTTATTTCTTGTCTTTGTTTTTTTCTCTCATCTAGGTACTTTTTTGCTCCATAAATAATATAATTATAAGTAGGAAATAAATATTTAAGTAATAAATATCATCTAGAACCTTCTTATTTCCACCAAAATTAAGGGATAATTGGCATGATGTTGGTTTTGAATGACATAGGCAATGAATATAAAGAGAATGACCATGACGATGGGTATGTTTGGAGTTCCATGCAATGCATTAATCCAAGAAAGTTCAAACGAAACGAGGACGAGATCCGATATATAGAGTGGGTTTGTGAGTCGTATTTGAGTCTAGAAACCCTCCCATATCGTCAAGGCATGCAAACAATCTATCCATGTCAAATTTTAGTGCATGCAAAAACAGTTTGAAAAAAGTACTTGATAAATTGCACAAGCTTCATTAGTTATTTATTGTCTTGTTTTTTTCTCTCAACTAAGAACTTTTTTTCTCCACAAAGAATATAATTATAAGTACAAAATAATTATTTAAGTATGAAATATCATCTAGCTCCTTCTTCTTGCCACCAAACTCAAGGTCCTAATTGGCATGATGTTTCTTTTGAACGACATAGGAGATGAATATAAAGAGCATAACCATGATGATGGGTATGTTGGGAGTTCCATGCATGACATTAATGTGAGAAAGTTCAAATGAAAAGATGTCAGGATCCAATATATAGAGTGGGTTTTTGAGTCATCTTTGAGTCTGGAAACCCTCCCATATTGTAAAGGCATGTGAACATTCTATCCATGTCAAATTTCAGTGCATACAGAAACAGTTTGAAAAAATTTCAACGTTGGCCCCATTCACAGGTCATTGTTGCCCATGTCTAGTCCTAGTACAATGTATTTTAGTTGTTTCTTTTAAAATTCCTTCAAGACACACGTTCCCACATCTAATACTACAAGGGAATGCAATAACATCGATAAAAAATTACTTTATAAATTGCACAAGCTTCATCAGTTATTTCTTGTCTTTGTTTTTTGCTCTCATCAAAGTACTTTTTTTCTCCATAAAGAATATAATTATAAGTATGAAAACATTATTTAAGTACAAAATATCATCTAGTGCCTTCTTATTTCCATGTCCAAACTCAAGGGCCTAATTGGAATGATGTTGTTTTTGAACAACATAAGCGATGAATATAAAGAGCATGACCATGACAATGGGTATGTTGGAAGTTCCATGCATGACATTAATCCAAGAAAGTTCAAATGAAACGAGGATGATATAAAATATATAGAGTGGTTGTATCAGTCATTTTTGACTCTCGAAACCCTCCCATATCATCAATACATGTGAAAAATCTATCAATGTGAAATTTCATTGCATACATAAACAGTTTGAAAAAAATTCAATGTTGGCCCCATTCACACGTCATTGTTGCCCATGTCTAGTCCTAGTACAATTTATTTTAGCTGTTTATTTTAAAATTCCTTTGAGACACACGTTCCCCCATTAATTAATGTAAGGGCATGCAATAATGTCAATAAAAAAGTACTTTCTAAATTTCACAAGCTTCATCATTTATTTCTTGTCTTTGTTTTTTGCTCTCATCTAAGTACTTTTTTTCTCCATAAAGAATATAATTATAAGTAAAAAATCATTATTTAAGTACGAAATCTCATATAGAACATTATTCTTGTCATGTCCAAACTAAAGGACCTAATTGGCATGATGTTGGTTTTGAACAAAATAGGCGATGAATATAAAGAGCTTGATCATGACGATGGGTATGTTTCAAGTTCAATGCATGACATTATTTCAATAAAGTTCAAACAAAATGAGGATGAGATGTGATATATAGAGTGGGTGTTTGATTCATATTTGAGTCTGGAAACACTTCCATATCATCAATGCATGTGAACATTCTATCCATGTTGAATTTTAGTGCATACAGAAACTATTTCAAAAAATTTCAACGTTGGCCCCATTCGCAGGTCACTATTGCCCATGTCCAACCCTAGTACGATGTATTTTAGTTGTTTCTTTTAAAATTCCTTCGAGATGCACGTTCATGCATCTAGTAATGAAAGGGAATTTAATAACAACAATACAAAAGTACTTGATAAATTGCACAAGCTTCATCAGTTATTTCTTGTCTTTGTTTTTTGCTCTCATCTAAGTATTTTTTGCTCCATAAAGAATATAATTATAAGTACAAAATAATTATTTAAGTATGAAATATCATATAGTGCCTTCTTATTGCCACCAAATTCAAGGGCCTAATTGGCATGATGTTGGTTTTGAACGATGTAGGCAATGAATATAAAGAGCACGACCATGATGATGGGTATGTTGGGAGTTCCATGAATGGAATTAAACCGGGAAAATTCAAACGAAACTAGGACGATACCCAGTATATATATTGGGTGTGTGAGTCATATTTGAGTCTGGAAACCCTCCCATATCCTCAATACATTCAAATAGTCTATCCATGTCAAATTTTAGTGAATACAGAAATAGTTTGAAAAAATTTCAATGGTGACCCCATTCACAGGTCATTGTTGCCCATGTCTATTCCTAGTAAAAAAAAAATAGATGTTTCTTTTAAAATTTCTTGGAGATGCACATTATTGCATCGATTACTAGAAGGGCATGCAATAATGTCAATAAAAAATTACGTGATAAATTGCACAAGCTTCATCAGTTATTTCTTGTCTTTGTTTTTTTCTCTCATCTAAGTACTTTTTTTCTCTATAAAGAATATAATTATAAGTACAAAATCATTATTTAAGTATGAAATCTCATCTAACTCATTCTTCTTACCACCAAACTCAAGATCCTAATTTGCATGATGTTGGTTTTGAATGACATGGGAGATGAATATAAAGAGCAGGACCATGATGATGGGTATGTTGGGAGTTCCATGCTTGACATTAATCTGAGAAAAATCAAACGAAACAAGGAAGAGATATGATATATAGAGTGGGTGTGTGAGTCATCTTTGAGTCATCAATGATGAATATGTTCATCGAAACTTCATTGCTTCAGTATTATAACAACAATGATGATAATTAAGATGATGGTATAACAATGAATGGGCTTCTCTTGGTTTTGAGAATAATTTATTCTCTATTGAAAAAGGCCAAACACGTGAAGGTGGAAGATGATATGGCCCCTCTCCTCCCCCTCATATCACTCTCAATTCCCCAATACCCAACCTATAAAATAGAAAATAATTGAAAGAAACATAGTAATCATGCATAGAAACTACCAAAACAAAAATTAATTAAGGTAAAATAAATTATGTGTTTTTAAATGATAATTTTAGTTTAGCACGTCCTCTATGGAAATTATTTTCAGGTTTTACATAATAAACAACATGTCACATAGGACATTAAAAGAATAGCACAAAACTTAAAAACATGTAAATAACCTAGATAAATAAATTATTTAACCCACATAAAAAATCATCCTTCTTTTGTATCTTCTTCTTCATCCAACTCGACATATGTATCACCATCCGGTTCAAAAAAGGTGGTGAAAGGATTGACGATATGATCATCATCATCAATGTCATTTTTGAGCATATATTCATCGAAATCATCATCAAGAACTACATCTTCTTCGTCTTCTTCGTCTATCGACCGATCTTCCTACCCTCTCTTTGGTGCATCATCTTCTTCTTCAATATCATCTTCTTCCTCTACAGTATAATTAATTTACCTTCCTCTTGAATCATATCTAACAATTAACGACCAATCCCTCTCACCTGGAACCTTTGAGTAAAATACATGTTCACATTGGCTAGGAAAAATATAGTGATCATGTCCTCTTTCAAACATCATTGGTTTAATCATCAAAAATTCATTGGCATGTTCAATAAAATTTATTTCCTTATCATGTTCATGCATTCATAACCTATACCATTTGACATCTAACATAACTAATTTGAAGGATTTAAATTCACTCTCAAGTATATCATCCAAATACCCATAATATCTATTTTCATATTCTCAGGGATGTCTGTCACTCCTAGAGGAAACATTAGTGACCTAGAATACTACAATTATCCCACGATTAGAAGTTTTCCTAGTTTCATCCAACTATTTGATGTGAAATTTACGGCCACTACATCACATAGCCTTGTGGTGTTTCAACTGAAATATGCCAAATATGTAAAATATGCATTGTCAATTATAAAATATATGTATATGACTTAGAAAGTATATGAAAAAAACACACCTGTATTCACATCAATATAATATAAAATGGGTGAATTTTATTTCTTGTCCATCTTTCAAACCATATGCTAAATCAATTTCCCTCTATGTAACATTGACATCTCCATTACGAAAAGCTTCTATAACCAATTCAGACAGGTGTTTCCATGATAACCTACTGCCATGATGTTGTTTACATATTTCAATCCATACCTTCATTCAATCAATATTGTTTGTAATGTATAAATGTAGTGCATCCCAATCTTGAGCAACTGAATCAAAAAATCATAATTCACTAATATTAAATATTAGTTATAAACATGGTAAATATTAATTATTGATAATAGAATAAATACTAAATGAGTATAATCATATACACAAAAAACAAAAAAGTTATGTGTATTATAAATCTCCAGATGAATTTAATTACCTCTCACTTTCTTCATTCTACCTTTTCCCAACAGCTACTCCCCTTCAAATGTTTTGATGGAGTTCACATCCCAAATGACCTATTTTACATCATTGCTTTGTTTCTTTGTTAATACCCATGGAAGTTTATTTTGGTATACATCATTATTTGATCGGATCACACTTTGCATTGCATGATTGACTTCCTTAATGTTGGTACAAATTTTGACAATTTTTTCTTTATCCCTCCTACCATCTATGACTCTCTATAACATTTCTGACACATTATTCTCGATATGCATTATATCAAACAAATGATCTATTTTTGTCTCCTAATAGTATGGAAACATCATGAATTGAGTGGGATAACATTTCATTCCTCGTGGAATCCCATTATTAATACCTTCATGATGGTGGCCTTGATGAAGCATAAAATAAATAACAACAATACATAAATAAAATGCATACCTTGATGATTTTTATTATATTCCAACCTCCATAGGTGAGGTGTCATTCTTCATGGTTTTAATCTAGTATCATCTTTCCCATTGAAAATAATTTTTTTCAGTAGTACGATATCTATGGTTCTTAGGGAGGAAGTTCCTATACTCATCAAACACCATCTTTCCTAAACTTTTTGAATGATGATACTTCATCTTAGGACCACAAATTGGACATGAAAATTTACCCTTTGTTTGAAGACCTATAACAGATGGATTAATGTCAATTATACGATGGGATTATTTAAAAAAAATGCTTGATATATTTAAATAATTATATAGTATTAAAGTGCAACAACATGTTACATAACAAAAAAATGTGTTAGTCTTGGGGCATCATGAATTGTCCATACAAGTATTCCATGGAATTGAAATTTCTTCTCCCCGATTGGTTTGCAGATGTCATACATAGTGATGTTGAACCATAACTTTATTAGCTCATCTATAATAGGATCGATATATGCATTCATATCTTTGACTTGGTACTTACCTAATTGTTTGAAATTACACATAATTACTACCATGATATGTATATATAATTAAATAAGTAAATAAAATATATTATGCAAAAAACGAAACAAATGAAAATGTTACATTCAAAAAATTAATGTAAAAAAATACCTGGAACAATCATTGCCAACATTATGTGCTCCCTTTTTATTGACATCCAAGGAGGAATGTTATTGTTGATAAAAAAAATATCCCACACTAAGTAAATAGACCTAATCTCTATGAATGTATTAACACCATAAACTGCCAATGAAAGCCTAACAATATTACGAGTTTCATCTTTAAATCCTGCCCATTTTTCCTCAATTTCCCTAAATGTATAACCATCTGCATGCATTCGAAGAACACCATCCCCACTTTTGTTCTGTGCATTGTAATCCATAAATTGTGCTATGCTTTCACACCTAAGCAATCATTGCAAATGTGGAATTATAGGAATATAGCAAAGAACCTTTCAAGGAACCCTTTTTGTTACTTGATCGGTTCAATATCTACTGACATGACATTGCGAAAATTATGTTTTCGATGCATGTTGTCCATAATATATAATATGATCATTAGGACATGCATCTATAGTTTGATACTCCATTCCAATGTACTTCATAATGGCATGTAAATCTCGATACGTGCGAGGTAAAATACTTGATGATGGTAACATATATTCACCTAACAATCTACAAGATAAAATATAACTAGTTAATGTAAAGAATATTAATTGTAAATATTGCATTCTTATTTTACACATTAATTAACACTAAAAAAAGAAGAAAAAATCAACCTTTGTGTATATGTGATGAAACATATTATATACCTTAGGATCTGTGTAATACAAGTGTTTGAAAATTTATTCATAACCTTTAATTTCACAAGCAAGAATGTAGTGGAGAGAATATTTTCTCTTGAACCTTTATAAATTCATCTATTTGCCTTTTCTATCAGAGGTTCATCATAAATACCATCATTGTCCCCATCCTCATCCGACTGAGCAAGAAATCCTTGGATCATTTTATTTGACCCATCATCTTGAACTATGTTATTATTTTCATCTTCTTCCATGGGATCATTAACTTGACCTTCATTATTCACTTCATGTTCCTCATCTTGTACAACATCATTTCTACTACTACTTGGTGCATTCTGCAGAAAGTTAGGGGGAAATTCTAACTTTATAATTACAAACAATCATGCAAAATCAGTTTGGATAAAAAATATCAAAACAATATAATTTTTTATAAATAAAATCAATCTAAAGAATGATAATGAATATATAGTTGGTTACCATGGGGTGATATTCATTTGATCCCCCGTCAATGTGCCCATATCTCCTACAATGTCTTTTAGTTGTTGTCATTAAAATTATTACGAGACGTGCAGTACAACATATTTTGCACAAGAAATAACATTTATCGTCACCCTTTTCACCCTCTTTACTTTTGTTCCCACCTCTAATATTTTCTAACATTCTTGCTCACAAAAATGCAGTGATGATTATCTTATAAAAATGAGTGGTGTAATAGAATATCTATTATATTTTTCTATTGCAATTGACATATAAAAATAAATATGTTTTTTGCTTGACAAGAGAATCTTATCCCCTTTTTTAATTGTCATTTTTAAAGTAAAATTGTTGCAACATATCTAAAATGTAACTTATTTATCATTTTTGTTCATTGAAATTCCGACGACAGTTGACCAAGTCAATGTTGACTTTGTCAAACAGTGGGTGATTGTTTCAAGAGAGAAACGGTTAGCAGTAGTATCTTCGGTATTGAGATGAATATATATGTTTGTATCAATACTAACACCTTGTCCTAGATGTCTCAATTCCAATGAACGTTTCAAGTCCAACAAATTCAGACGGGATTGAAAAAAATTGAAAATTTGGAATATTTGTCTTGTATTTTTCGACAATACGACCAATTTTTTTCCGTACCGTCAAAAATAGTTTGTCGAAAATTTTTGAATATGTAGTAGTGTTATCTTTAGCTTCCTCATTTTTACTTTTATTTTCTACAACATCCTCTTTCTTCTTGTGGATTTTTTTCTTTTTTCCTCCTCTTCTTTTCTATTGCTAGTACTTCTTCTTTCGTTGATCCAGAATGAGGGGATGTACTTGTAGCAGATGCTTTTGTTGCTTCCTGTTCTTTTTTTCGAGCTTATTTAGGGATCTTTATTCATTCACAATTATTCCTAGGATCTTGCCTTGTGTTTTGGAAATGACTTCGTCATATGTTATGCCACTGCAATGGACTTCCTCTTCCTCCCAGGTGGCTGAAGTGTATTCCCACCTAATTCCAAGCTTATTAAAGTGTTATTTGACAACTTTATTTAGGTCATTCCTCCTGAATCTTTCTTCTCTAAAGTGGTATGAGAGAATTGTATCCACTTCGTCTTGGGATTTCTTTTTGTTTGAAAATGAGTAGGACCTAGTCCAAAGTGGGAGAGGAGGCCAAATATCTTTCTTCTCTCAATAGAGAACTACCCCAACCCCATTTATTACTTTTGGTAGGCCACTTATTGGAGTAGCAACTTGTTCGGTACAAAATTGGGGAGAATATGTGGAGATTTGGTGGCTCTGTATATTCTAATGTATGTGTCATGTTCCATCAAGTACCAGTCCCCTATCCTTTTGATTACTATTAATGCTTTGCCATTCATGCACGGTGTTGGTGTGAATAAGATGAATTCATTTAATGGGACCAGGAAATAGTCACATATTATATGGTATTATGCCATGTACTTGTGCTCCTATAGGACTTTGCAGTATATGTGGATGGTTGGGTCTATTGGATACCATTCCCATCCCATCTTTGTATATTGATGTTCCATGCACATGATATCCAAAAGATACAAGGACATGTGAAAATATGGAAATGTTTTAGGTTCATCTTCCTTGACGGATGTGATAGCATCTATTAAGTTTGTTGATAGAATGTCAGCCCAATTGAATGACAACCCTTTTTTTACATATTAGTGAATCAAGGGCGTATACGATAGAGGAAATTTGGAGGCATTTGGCTCTCCGTATAATATGAAGAGCATATCCACCATTGATTGATATGGATTCCTTAGTGTGGTTGTGGGGTACATGTCGGTAAATCTAAGTTTAAATGATTTATCTGGTTTGTACTAGATGCATAAAAAGTATTTTTTTGTACGCTTGAATCCACCGAGAAGTTCTTCATCTAACTTTCAGGTTCCTTTCTCTAGATGGTAACATTTTTATAGATCTGTGATATGGAACGAGACTATATGATATCCCCTAGTGTTTCATATGTGTCTATTATCCAGGTCTACATGCTTGAGAATCCAAGTAATGACATATGAACAAGGAAATACTATAGAGAGGGATGTTATTCAGTGTATTCCCAATTTTTAGATATTCTTGAAGACTTTAAGTTCATCTTGGTCTTCATCATTGACAAGGTAATTTTTCTTTTTAAACATTTGGAAGACATCACCCCATTTTAGAAAGTATCCTCCCTTTCCAAGATTCATGTTGTGATCATCATAAACTGCTCCTGTGAGGTCAAGTTCATTCTCATGCTTTCTACCACTCCATGAAGCTTCTGTGGCAGGTGCTTTCCTTGTTACCTTCTTCCGTGAATAAATTTATGAATCTGCAATGCATAAACAAAATTAGCCCAAAAACAAAACCAGGAAATAAATAAGCATAATTAGACCAGGAGCTAAAAGCATATGTATGAAAAATAAATCTTCTTAATTAACCTATGTGTTAATTACCCAAAGAGTTTCTTGTGTCGATATTGGGTGGGAGATTTTCATCAGAAGATAGTATGATTGGTGACATTGTGAAATTTTAAGCCTAAGTGGGAAGGCACCTAAAAAATCCTAACCAGCCAATCAAATGGTATCTTGGCTAATGGTGAATAATTCGAGACCAGACAAGTTCATGGGAACTTCTTCGGTGTGTACCATAGGATTTGGCATAAACTAATATGAAAAGAACACCACATGAGATGTTATAAATTCCTTTAATGGGATTGGAGGGAACTACATTAAGTGTTCTCGTTACCGGTGGTGAACTCATTAAGCACTTCAGGTAGACCAATATTGATTGTAACAAGTCCTCAGGATGGACCAAGACGATCTTATTAATCTCTTCAGTGAGAATCGTCGAATTTGATATATATACCTCTATTGAAACCAACAGTGATCATGATAACTCCTCAAGAGATCACTGATGATGATGATGAAAATTCCTTTGGTTTTAACTGGGGGTGATTATATCAAGTGCTTAAAAGGGGTCAGTGAAGATTGTGTTAAATCCTCTGGTGAATACCATAGGATATCTCTTCAAGTACTTCGGGTGGACTAGAGGGAATCACACAAAGTCCCCTAATCATCATCAATGATGATCCTGCAAATTCATCCAGGATAAGACCTTAGGAAATTATACTAAGATTTTTGGGAACACTGATGATGGATTTTTCAAGCATTCCGGTGAGGTTGGAGATCATCTCGCCAGCTACTCTAGTTTCCATTGGTGGAAATTGTAAGAAGTGTTTTAGTGGGGGGAATACATCAAATTTTAACTAAGTGTCGAGAATTAATTTTGCGTACATCAAGGCTCTAATCAGTTTAGAGGTGGGGACACAACTACACTAGTCAATTGATAATTAGAGAGTCTTAGACCCAAAACTCTTCCTCATTATAGTGGATGTCATAGGCCAAGCGTTGGTGAATAGGATATGGTTTAATAGTTAGGTTGCAGATTAGGGATTGGGTGAGGAAACATGGTCGTGTGAACCAGGGTACCCATGGGTGTGAAAGAAATGGGAAACAAAGGGATGAATATGTGGTTAGTATAAGAGTAGGGGGAAGAGGAGTGATCCCAACGTACGTCAAAATGGATCAAAATATTAGTATGATTGAAGTCGCAGGTGGTATGTTTGGTCATGAGGTGAGGCTAAGGGGAAGGCCTAAGTTTATGATCACCATGGGTTAAGTTTGGATCGTGACTAGTGTAGGAAATCAACTAGTGAAGAGTGATCAAAGAGGTCAGACGAGGGGTTCGACGACCTCGGTTGTGAGAAATAAACCCTAACCCAATTGGTCTTAACCCTAACTCTTAAATATTATTCGAATAAAATTATTGAGAAGGGTTTTTTAGGGATTATCTGGAAAAATGGTTCCACGTGGATTCCAAGCGCGGGTTGAGGATGAGAATTCTCATGGTCATAAGAGCTCGCAAAAGTGTGGTTTGTCTCTCTCCCTTTTCTCTCGTCAATGATTAAAAAATGAAAAGAATGGGTGGGGAAACCCATTTTATAGGGAGGCACATGGTCTGACCTCACTCGGGGTGCCCAAAATTTACCGGAGGAGGTGGCATAAATTGCTTTGGTTATAACTAGAGGTGTTGACAGGAATGTCCCCAGTATGCACTGGTGAGCATAGCGGGAAATTATTCATTGTGTATCAAAGGATTTAATGTGAATTTTGTCGGTTACCACTATTCCAAAAGAGTTACGAGAAAGTGTTTTGGGTACACGCAAGGGGATGATGGGAAATCCTTTGGTTACACCAAAGGAATTAATATTAATTCTCCCAGTGAGAGAAACAAGTGTGTCAGAATGAAAAGAACACCTTGATTCAATCACAGGATCTTGTGATAACTCCTCCAAGTGAACCGAAGGAGTTAGCACTAATTTAGTCGGTGGAAAAAATATTGTTTTGAAATAATTTAGGTAAGTTCTTCGGTGAACATTGGAGCACCTAAAGGGAACTCCTCTGGTATGTAATTGAGGAGTTTGTAGGAACTTACTTGATCACCAAAAATAATTTCAAATATTTTACTAAGTATCAAGAACAAATATGCATCCCAAACCAAACTAAGGGAATTAAATTGGTCTACTTGGAGAGAGGTTATAAAATATCAACCTTAAGAAAAATATTCAATTCAAGAGGCTCTCATATAATACAAGAGGGGTCTCATTTTCTTGGAGAGGGGGATTTTCAAGAAGAAAATACAAGGTAAGGGAGGTTGTTGATACACGACACAACACATATCTGGATTTCAAATCGGGCTCCATGGATGTCTTCTACGATTCATAATATTTCCATACAAAACTCATGAGCCTGAAATAGACTTATGAGCAAGACATTATACTCTCTGGAAGTAAATCGGTGACAAAATTTATACCCTTACTATTTCAGTTGTAAATTTCAGATATGAGCTTTGTTTCGTACCCAGAGTAGGTTGTATCTCATTGGATAGATCTCTTTAAGATCTTTTATTTAAATTGTGAAAACAATATGTACCCTCGTTATAATATTTTCTCGTAAATTTTGATTACCTAAAAACTTCATTTAGCACCTCAAAATCACCTCGCAAGTTTAAGACCTGCAAAAATCCCTAAACATTATTTGAAAATTGATTATTTTATTGTTATAATAACCTTTAAATATGATTTTTCGATCTCAAATTGGGTGAAATATAACTTGTTGATCCGCTAATCCTTTCCAAACCCTGTGGATCAATTTTCATCATCAATCGGCAACTTAAAATAATCTAGACCATTGATTTTTGACACTACATCATCGATTAGTGATCGGAGATTTGTTTTTGTAAACAAACTTGCTCACCAATATCCGTGACTCCCAATCATTTTTCATCGGCCATTGCTCATTTCTCTTGGAAAACCAATATTTCCCACAAATATGGCCAAACCCCGACCATCGACAATCAGCTAGCTCTTCATTGATGTGGAAATTATGCTAACGTGGAATGACACGTAGATGATGACATGGTATGACACATCATCCTTAGGCATCAACTTGGATGGTGTGGCATGACATGTGGATGTTGACATGCCATGACACCTCACTCTCATATTTCCTTTCATCAGTGATCGGCCACTTCTCTTGGAAGAATTGAACATCACACTAATTTTTCATACCCTCGATCATAGACCATCTACGATTTGTGATTTCCTTTGGATTCATGAAACTTTATCCAAAATTAATCGATCCCTAAACATCATCCATTGAAAATCGGATATTTCCTTTGGTCGAACCAAACTCTTCTCCAAACTTGCCAATCCTACCATTGACCATCGACGAGTTATTTTGGAGAACTCCAAGACTTAGAAATTATAACCAAATCTTATATGAATTTGAACCATTGATATATCATTCAAAATAATCTCGGTCATTGATCCATAAAAAAATTTCCATCTTTGTCGACGGGTCTTGACCATTTATTTTATCTATTTACCAAGCTCCAAAAGAAAATTTTGACCATCGATCGACTCCAACTTCCCAACGGTCGAAAATGAATCCAAATCGTCAATTATCTTCCTTTGCAAATGTTGAAACTAGTTCATGGAAATTGATATGCTCCCTTTGCAAAAATATGAGAATATTATAAGTTTTCAAATTTATTCATGATGAATATGGGTCATTGATCTCGAGATCAAACACAATCTTAGTCATTGATTCATCAAACTCTCTCAAATTCTATAGGGACCATTAAAATGTGAAATTAAACCTTCCAAGTTGGATTTAAACTCTACAAATATTCATATTGACTCCATTAAACCTCTCTTCGAAGGTTTCAAGGAAAATCTGACCTAACCTTGCTCATGAATTTGGGGGATTTCATTCTGAGTTTTCATCGATTTCCCCCAAATTCACATAGACAAAAATATGTTACAACAAATTTCGTCAAATTCATGTTGGTTCTTGACCCATACAAGACTGGTGTTTGAACCAGAGGATCGGATACCATAATGTAACATTCACTATCCCATATAAGGACCTTTACATTGCAGAAAACATATAAATTAGGTTTTTTTCTACTAACTAATTTATTGTAGCTTACCAGTTACAAATTACAACCAGATTAATCTATTGTCTATTACCATTAATTAAATACATCTACAACATTCTAAAATAAATATTAAATGCAACTAATGAACTCAAATACATCAACATACAATCCTTTTTAAACACAGGGTGGATGCAAAAAAATTTAACTCATAAATATACCATATACAACATATAAAACACTTATCTTTTAATTCAGTTGTGAAAACAACTGCTTGGGATAGAATTTCCACCCTACCATGGAATTGTTGCTCCAAATATCAACAACAATTCACCCCTGAGCTAGGGCTAGAAATCCACAAAATATGGTGGCATCTCATTTTCCACTCACAGTTAAGAAATCCCACAACCCACCATTATTCTCCTACAACTATTTCAATTTTCCACTAGTTCTCTTCCTCTTGAATTGTCCAACCCAAGGAATGTACCCTTTCACTAAAATTAGTCCCTCGAGCATCCCATTTGTTTATCAAGGTATCTCTGGCACAGGTAGCCAGGAATCTCTCTGTTAGGAAGAAATGGGAACTCAATGCCAGGAAAACTACTAGAAAACAAATACAAACACTTTTTGTTATAGTGCAACTCACATAAGAGTTTTGAAGCAATTCTATTGAACCTTTACCAGACCTATGGATTTGCTCCTAATAACTTTGAATTTTTGGTCCAGGATACATACTGGTTCCACCCATAAATACCCTTCATGTTCCACCTAGATCACAGTCCAATCAGTTATGTGGTTAGGGTCAGGAACATATTTCTTTAATAATGACACATGAAATACATTATGCACTCTCATGGATGCAGGAAATTCTATCATGTATGCAACTGGACCTATATTTTCTAAGATTTCAAAAGGTCCAAAATATCTTATTTCCAACTTTGGGAAACTTCCTAATCTTATCAAACTTCTCTTCGCTTTCACTTTTAAAAACATATGTTTTCCCACTTTCTAATATTTGAAAAACTTTGTTCTTGTCTGCATAACTTTTATGCCTATCCAGGGAAGCCTTTAAATTCTACTTTATCTTTGTCATATTCTCTTCCATTTACTTTAACAAATCTATCCCAATAACACATTTGTATGTTGGATTATCCCAACTCATCGGCGTGTTACACTTTCTTCCATACAATGCTTCAAATGGACACATTTTTAATGACTCATACCCATATTGTAATAAAATTCAACAAAATGAGTATAATATTCCCACTTTGATGTTTGTTCCATTACATACATTCTAATCATTTCCTCAATTATTTGTTAGTCCTCTCTGTTTTCATATTTGACTCTGGGAGATATGTTGTACTGAGGTTTAAATTTATCTCAAATCCTTTGAAAAACCCTTCCAAAAATTTGAAGTAAAATTGTGATCTCTATCTGAAACTATTTCCTTAGGCACTCCATGTAGCCTAGCAACTTCTTTCATGAAGATATGTTCAACATTTTTTTCCTTTTGTGTAGTTTTCATTGGAATAAAATGTGATTCCTTAGTTAATTTGTTTGCCACCACCATGATGGAATCATGTTGCTTCACTTTTCTCAGAAGCGTAATAAAATCCACTGTAACAACTTCCCACGTCCATTCAGAAATGGGCCACTTCCTACTAGATGTCTATGTTAATTCTTCACTTTCTGAAACTCTAGACATCTATCTATGTATTTATCCACTTCTTTCTTTATTCTGGGCCAAAACTTTTGGCTTCTTACAGTTTTAATTGTCTTCGAATATCCTAGGTGCCATGTGCTAGAAAATTGATTGTCATTGATGTCAACTTTAGAGGAAGTCTAGAAGCCTCTAGAAGTAATGGATATAATTGAAGAAGTCTCCAAAGTGGTCCCTTTATGGCATAGATTTAAGCATGGCCCTCATAGGAAGACGCTTTGAAGAATTATAAAAGAAACCTATATGTGTGCTCATGAGGCCCAAAGTTGACTGAGGAAAATGATTTCGAAGAACATTACAAGTATATGTAAAAACCTCATATATGGATAGTCCTTGTCTTGTTGTTTCCAGCAGTAGGTGGTACACCATGTGGTTCCTCACGGTTGAGGAGTTGTGACCTATTGAAGTTGGAACCCACGAAGAATGGTTACGAAGCCCCTAAACATTTACAAAAAGAGGTTACAAGTCTTAATTAAGGGTAAAACGGTTATAAAAAGAATCCCTAAAGTTAAGGAAAGAAGTTACTTATAAAAATCAAAATACACTTCAATAATCCTCTCATAAGTACATTCACACATACAAGTTATTGAATATATTCTATGTGAGCAAGTGATATATTGGAAAATCTAAGATGGTGAATATAAGGCAGCGACGAAGTACAGGGGAGAAAGTTTGGGGATTGGAGGTGTGGGGTTTTTTCTAAGAAAACCCTAATTTAATTGTCCCCCACAGGTCAAGTTATTGGTTTCCCATAAGGCACCCCCATGGGTTGTACGACGCTCGTCCCACGAGGCACCCCCGCAGGTTGGCTGAGAGAAATTTGAGAGGGATTATTTTACCAGGTTTTTGAGACTAAGGAAGGTCTACAAGTTTGTAACAAAGTGCACCAGGTCTACTACAGGTATAAAGGTATGTCTATATTCATTTTTTGAAAATTATGTTTGGTGAAGCTATTGTACATGCTTGGGGAATGTATTGGTGATGTTGGTACATGTTGAGATACATATTGGATGGTATGGAATATGTATGAGGTAAATTATTTGGTACTTGGTTGAGGCTCATCATTGATGTTATGATACATACACTTGGGATATTTATGGTACATGGTTGATGCATGTTATGGTACATGTCTTGGTACATGGTTGATGCATGGTATGGTACATTTTTTGGTACACAATTGATGCATGATATGGTACAAGTATTTGGTACATGTTTTGGTACATGGTTGAGACACATAGGTTGATGATGGTATATCAGTTACAGTGATAGTTACATGTTGATGTGACAGTAGCAGTGACAGGTAGGATGGCATGTTGATTACAGGTTGATGAGACAGTGACAATGACAATATCATTGGTAGTGAGTGATAGGTTAAGTCTACACTTATATTTCAAGGTAGAAGGACAAGGTAAGAAAAGGGGGTTGTAGCCTCCTTCTAGTTGGAGTCGGAGAATATAGGGATTTGGAGCTTCCTTCAGGTTGAAGCATGTAAACTAGGGGGTTGGAGCCTCCTTCTAGTTGTAGCTGGATAATTCAGGGAGTTGTATCTTCCTTCATCTTAGAGCCTGTAAACAGAGGGTTGAAGCCTCCTTCCAGTTGGTGCTGGATAATTTGGAAGTTGGTGCTTCCTATGAATGTATTCTTTTGATATATAAGAAATCATTATGTATTTTTCCCCCATTTTGGTTTTCACATAAATTTTGGTGTACTATGCATGTGGATATTTTTTGTGATATTGTTGAATGGTACTACTTATTGTTATATGTTCATGAAATGTTAAATGAATACATAAGTGATAAATTGTTTATGATCATGTATTCTTATTGAAAGTGGTAATAAATTGCATAATATTGATTCACACCCCCCCTCTCTCAGTATTCCAACACCCTACATATGGAACATTGTGCATTTCCCCTGGCATTGCATTTTTAGCTCATTGGAATTCAACACATATACTTTTCCTCTGTACATGAGAATTTCATCTTCTTTTAGCTCAAAGTCTTTAATTTTTTGTTGTAAATTTTCTTGTTGTAATGTTTCTTTTATTTCCAAATAGCGTTGATATGAATTTTTTGCTACAATAATTTTATCTCTTAGATCATTCATGTACATGTTGATGAATACATTATGCATTTCATGAGCTCTTCTGCTATGTGCATTGACCACCTAATTTTCCCTGTCTTTAATGTGCTTAATCTCAAAGTCAAATTCACTCATAAATTCCATCCATCTAGTTTGTCTGGCATTTAATGTTGGTTGGAAAAACAAATGTTTCATACCACATTGGTTTGTCCTTAGCTCAAATTTCCTCCCCATGAGTTAATGTCTCCGCCTTTTTTATGCATCAATAATGGCTACTAATTCTAGATCATGGGTAGTATAATTCTTCTCATGCTCTTTTAATTTTATGGACTCATGGCATACCACATGATATTTTTGTGTGAGGAATCCACGAAGCTCTTCCTTGCATGCATTAGTGCACAACACAAAATATTCATTTTAATGTAAAATATTCAAGATTAGCACACTTGCCAAGATGTCTTTCAGTATTTGAAAGTTCTCTTCACACTTGGGAGTCCATTCAAATTCCACTCCCTTCTTTTGCAAAGAAGTGACGGGCTTGCAATATTTGAGAATCCTTTTATGAATCTTCAGTAATAACCGGTAAGACCCATTAATGATCTGACCTCTATGACATTTACCCTTCATCTTGTCATTCCAAGATTTTTGGAAAAATGGCTTTTCTCTACTCTGCTCTTAAATATGTTTTAATCTCCTTATGCCTTCTGTAACATCCTCCTCGTTATGACAACAACTCTTATAATAGGTGGGAATATTTTATTTTTTTTGTTTTGTGTGTTTAAGGTGTGTGCATGCGTGTAGAAGTAACAAACACTCTTGACTCTACGTCGCCACTCGACAACCAACAAGACGCAACCACGATGTTCATCACAAGAAGACTGAAGGCACACAATGAGTAACTGCAAGCGATACACAACCATATACACAAGGCGCACCACGCAAACATTTAACGACATACTGGGTTATGCACAGTACGAACACAGAGGGAAGGATCCATAGTAGTAGATCTTACTATTTCTGCACAGGAAAGCAGGGCGTTAAATCTTAGTTCTCTGCTCCGGAGAGAGAGAAGGTCAGATAGGCCCCTGGCCAACTACTCAGGCAGAAACTAGTGACCCGACTACGAACAAGACACAAGCCATATGAACACAGCAAGATGACACACGACATACCACGGTAACAGCATGCGTTAACGACGATCAAGCCACAATAAGTAAGACTGACTACCCGCCCGTCCTGCCCTACAATGGTTAGGACCTCCAAGACACATAATCAACACTCAAGCCCAGGTTCCCATCTATTTTAACCATTTAAGGTCTCAGGGTTGGCGACTATTCTGAGGAACATGAAGATGCCTACATCCCTCCTGACACAAGCATGCCAACCAACAATTGATTACAACCAAGTACAATAATACTTAACAAACCACGACCACTACGAAAAGCGCAATCCAAAAGAACTCTAACAACCACCAACCATAATTAGAGCGAGGCATTATCCACGACTCATCTAGTATTAAATTCCAATCCGTTACTATTTGTAAATACCATTAGTTCACGAGTTGCTAAATCTACTCCTAAGAATAATGTAAAATCAATTGATCAAAAATCCCTATTACCAAATGACTGATTGTACTTAGTTTAAGGACATTGCATTTTTATATGTAACCATTCGACAAATTCAACCACATTCCCACCATGAGGTCAACACTATCTCTTTTAAAATAACCTTGCCAACAAATATCAATCTCCTTACCTCCTAGCCTTACTTAGGTTATAATATAGAACTTACCTCCTAGCCTTACTTAGGTTATAATATAGAAAATAAAGGACTAAAATAAAAGAAAATAAGAATTGAATAACACATCATCTCCTAATTGAAATAATATTTACCCTTATTTTATGTATGAGGAATTATATACTCGGCAGACATTCAACCACACCTCCCTAAAATGATATCAATGATAACTCTTTTTAACTAACCCATGAAATTAAATATCGAACACCTTACATCTAGSACTTACATTAAGATACAATGTAGATGATATAAATACTAAATATAAAGAAAGATAAGAATGGGACAAATACCTCCTCATCTAAATGCTATAAAATTTAACATTTAATTGTGTCGGTAGAATTTTACACTTGAAAACAATAATACAACCTTACATATAAAAACTACAACCTTCCTAAGATATGTGGCCAATAATAACATTTACAACCGGAATATTCTATGTTAACACAGTTTCACATTCAAGATTTAAGATCGTAATAAGGTAAGGAAAATTACCATATTCTAACAGTAACCTTACCCTCCACGTGCTATCAATAACTATAAGAGGTTAGCGGCCCAACCAAAATGCCATAAATAATCATATCCTTTCTTTGTATAATAAAATAGCATTGAAATTAAATGACAAGAACCTTTCACTTTAAGGTTATCCCTAAAATGGAACTACAATATCATGATATAGATGACCGGATCCTTTCTTTTATATTAAATAGCACTGTAATTAAATAACAAGAAAATTTACGCCTTATTACTATCACTTACAAATGACACTACAACCACCAAATCAAACTAACCCTGTCGACACCTGTTTATTGATATCATTGGAATTTTAAATAAGAAGGGCCCTTCCCTACGAAAGTAAAAACAATAGTTCTGTCACCCATTATTATGCCATCATAACACTGTTCAAATTTCAAGGCAATTTATGAGAGCAACCAGGAATTAAAGGCAATCGCCCGAAGGGAGATGCCCATGAGAACATGTTGAGGCCATTCTGATTCAGGCAGGTAGGCGAGTTTTAGCTAGAACCAATGCGCAAAGGCAACCAGCCAGGTGCAAATGGAAGGTTTTCAGAACACAGGTAGAATTAACCGATTTACATGGTCGTCGAAGGGTCAGAATCCAGTCAGATTGTAAACCAGACAAATCTAGAAAAATCAAGAATCGTAAAGGCTAGTTGCACAGAACACCATAAGGGACGCCATATTACAAATACTTAAGAAACTAAACTAAATGACTATCTAAAAGGGGAAACAATATCAACGGTGGAAATCGGAAGTAATTAACTCCTTCATTTTAACTTCCCATTAAATCTAACTTGCTTCTAAAGGTTGAGGATGGACGTTGAGCTCCAGGAGATACAGAAAGGTTTGGCAGAGCGTGTATGCCAAGGGTGAGCGGAATTAAATCTATACTGACAGGGTTACAATAATACTGACAGAATCAATCAATCTGGCAGATTTACTTACGACCGAATCCTTGGCAGCATTAGCACGACGCTCTAACCAACTGAGCTAGAAGGCCACATGTAAGGTGACTGACCGGAAGGATAGATGCACAGCCTGGTCAACTATTTTCATAACCATAAAGGATTTTTTTTTTTTAAAGGGAAAACGTTTAAATCTGTTGGCTATCAGACATCATTCTGGGGTTGGGAGTGGATCGCGGAGGTAACGCACACTGTAATGCATTGTTGCCCACTCTGTAATAAAACGCCCATGGTAACACCTAAACCCGCACACTGAAATAAATGCACTCGGTCATAAAATGCGCGCGGTTATAGATAGTGGCCCACTCTGAATTAAAAAGCACACGCTAACTCTTAATCACGCCCACAGTTATAGAAGAACGAAATTCCCCAACGAATTGCCAGTACCTTACAATGAAATGACGATAATTTACAAATGAATGACATCAAATTTAAAATGAAATTGCAGCAACTTATAAACTCAGGGGTAAAACGAAATGCTCACAGGGATGCACAGGATACCAACACTAATTAGAAATTCCTACTGGAAAGGAAAAACACCATGGCTAAATGGGTAAAACCCTCACGGAGATTTTAAACTCCCGCAGAAGTTTCCCCGCCCACAGCAAAAGGTAAAAACACCATGGTAAGGTAAAAATGCCAGCAATAAAATATAAACCACCAGCAAATAATATAAAAGAAACGCGTTGTAATAAATGAAACGCCCACTGAAATAAAATGAAACGTCGGCAATAATATATAAATTTTCTTTTCTTGTCTATTATAACAGAGGTAAATAACTTCATTCGCAGAAATCCTTTAGCCAGCACACAAGTAGAGATGTATATCTTCATTGCCGAGAAATATTTTAACCAAACGCAGAGAAGGGTTCATATACAACCTTAATCATTCACATCATTCTTAAAACAACAAACCTACTTGCGTACCTGTGACCGACGGAGAATAATTTGAAGACCCAGTCTCGCACTTGAGCTCCATGCCACTCTCGCTCACCGACCGTGGAGACTACACCGGTACCTCCCATCCAAACGCTAGGGGTACTCTGCTTCCCCCTTAGCCCCCCGAGCCGCAAAGGGACCACACAAGATCCAAAAGATAAGACTATCTTCTCATCTCACCTCCAAGGCTAAGCTACCACTCCAATATAGCTAATAAATTCCCAACTCCTCACAAGCAATCAGTCCCCCCCCTTTTCAATTTCGGCAGCATAACAATACCTAATAGCCCATCGCCCTTTTCCCCCCCATGACCCTTTCTTTTTATCAAGTTTTGACCTAAATCAATTTTATTTTAAGTTTTAAAGAAAAACCCTCTAAAAATTCTATGTCTTACAAGTGTCACTCATCCCCCACGTTTCTCAAAATTATTTTCCTTTTTTTTTTTTTCCTTTTTTAAAAAAAAAACCCAAAAAGGTAAATGCACTAAGAATATTTTCATTTTATTTTTAAATTCACACACACACACACACACACACATATATATATATATATTACTCCAGCTCGTCAAATAATTTTATTACTATTGGTTCAATCTGAGTTTATGTATGAGTTTTAAGGAATAGTTTAGTCCCTTAAGCATTCAATTTATTCACTGATGGTTATGCATTCTGTCAATCAAAACTATGTCTTTTGGTATTCGTTTATTTATGAATTAGTTTAATTTTTGAAAAACTAAGCGTTCATAAAGGAGTTATTCTTTCAATAAGTTAATGAACTCTCATTCCAGGTTGCGTTTAAAGAAGGAGAGGCCTTCAATGAAATTTATTGTTTGAGTTAAGTAAAATGTATCCGTTGATATATTGGTTGTAGTTGGATGAAGTTAACGCTAATAAATCCAAGAACTAGAGCTCGGGTATGTTCTAAACATTGCATTCTCCTTGCACTACATTGAGGTGCGAACTCTAGCCTAAAATCTCATAATGATGTTTTGCTTAATTATTTTAATGGTTATTAGGGTTAATTGCTATTACTAATGATATTTGGGTATAGGATTAGGTCAAGATTCATAGGAGCTATTTCATTTAGCATTAGGGTTAGGCTCTTTTTAGATTTAGATTTAGGGCCTTTTTCCTTAAGGTTAAACGAAATTTTTATCTTAGAAAAGTTTTTTTTTTTTTTACTTAGGTTTAGATTTTGAACTGGACGACTATTTGTTTTGGGGTGTCGTTTTAAGACTTCATTAAGGCATTATTGTCTTAGGGATATTTAGGTTTGTTTCCTTCATCCACATCAATGCGACGTGCCCTTCAGGATGCACCACGTGCTCCAAGGGTGCCACTTGCCTCATTTGTTTCCTTTGCGCGACGTGCCCTTCAGGATGCACCACGTGCTCCAAGGGTGCCACTCACCAACTGAACTGATTGGTAGACATATATAACCCCTGGAGTCAACACTCCGCCAGGTGAACTTGTGGGAGACTAAGGGTTCTAAGGAATAAGGCCCACGCCTTATTACGTGCCCCTTAGAATCATCGTGAGCGACTGTCGCAGTCTGCCCTCATGGCATCGTGGACCCTCTCGAACTAGGTAATCGTTAACCTACAATTTGAGCCATGGCGGGAGTGCTAGTAGGCAGTGGCAGGGATGTTGTCCACCCCTCTCCCTCAACCTCTCTGGAAATCGTGTGTGGCCCCTTTACTCCATATGTGAGTCTGGTCGGAAAGTTATCATCAGCCTACATCATCGAAAATCGTGTCAGAACATGTCAACGTCAAATCATCAAATCAATGAAATATCACAGTAAATAATTCAACCCAAATAGCACACTCCCTGACTCAATCCGGAGTCCAAGGTATTCCATCGATGCCTCTGCATCCTCAAGGTCAAAAACCCTGCACACTCAATAAAATTGATTCAATAGCACCTGTCTACATCAAATAGTAAAACATCATGTCGTCTATCAATCGCATCATAATCAAGTATAAATGGTTTAACATCATAAAAGTCCAGATCACTTGCGAGCAAGTGTCCTCAAAGAATAAGTTTTCTCAGTGCGCCAGAGCGGGGTGTTACATACACCCCCTCTTGGTCTAAACTTCGTCCTGAAGTTTCTCAGTATAAATGCCGAAATAAAAGCACCACAGTATCATAAGTACCACAGTATCATAAGTCTATATATCAAACAAAAATGGAAACTACTGGCGCATATCATATGCATCCTCCCAGGTCACCGAGTGCGGACTATAACTGTCCCACTGGACCTTGACCTGATCTACAGTTCGATGTCATAACTATTGAACGCGATGATCTAAGATGCAGACCGGCTCATCCATGAGCGCTCCCTCGTCTGATACCTGCAAGGAAGTCATGTCAATCATGTGTGTAGGATCACTAATTTAATGTCTCAAAACAGATACATGAAAAACATCATGCATGCGCCTCAAAGAATCAGGCAAGGCTAGTCGATAGGCCATGGGCCCCTTTCTCTCCACAATCTCGAAAGGTCCCACGAACCAAGGAGAGAGTTTATCTCCCTTTCCAAACTTGATCGAACTCTTATGCGGTTTAACCCGCAAGAAGACTCGATCGTCGACCTCGTAACTATGGTCAACTCAGTGTGCATCGGCATAACTCTTTTGTTGATCCTGTGCTTCTTTTATCCTTTGTCTTATGGTTTTCATTTTCTCTTCCATTTCTTGGATTGCTTCTGGTCCCACCAGGACCCTATCCTCAACTCGATCCCAACTCAAGGGCGTCCGACATGGTCTCCCATAAATAAACTCGAAAGGCACCATCTTAATGGTGCTTTGGTAGCTATTGTTGTAAGTGAACTCTACTAGAGGCAAGAATTCCTCCCAATGCTTTTGTTGGTCCATCACATACATGCACAACATGTCTTCCAAGGTTTGGTTGGTTCGTTCGGTCTGTTTGTCGGTCTCTGGGTGATACGTAGTGATAAAGTTAAGTTGAGTTCCCAAGGCCTCTTAGAAAATCGTCCAAAATCGTCCAGTAAACACTGATCCTCGATCGGATATAATCTTCTTAGGCACGCCGTGCAGCCTCACAATCTCACTGATAAAAAATCTCGCTATGTCAGGTGCCTGATACGTCATACGCACAGGAATAAAGTGAGCACTCTTCGTCAAGGTGTCTACTACCAAAAAAATCGAGTCGCGTCTCCTTGCCGTTAGTGGCAATCCAACAATAAAATCCATCGAAATAACTTCCCATTTCGATTTCGGAATGGAATGTGGTTGAAGTAATCCTGTCGGGTTTCTATGTTCATCCTTTACCTGCTAACACTCTAGACATCTAGCCACAAAGTTGACTATGTCGGCCTTCATTCCTTTCCCAAAGAATATTCGTTTAAGGTATTCCCTCATCTTCGTAACCCTCGGGTGAGCCATGTAAACTGCTCTATGAGCCTCGCTCATGATCAACATCCTCAACTCGTCATTTGGCGGTACGTAAATCCGACCTCTAAACCTCAATAACCTATCGCTATCAAAAGAAAATCCCTCATATCGTGGTACCATCATTGTGTTTTGTCCGATAAAATCCTCGACTTCTTTGTACCAGTCATCGTCACACTGTAAAGTGAGAATCTTCTCACATAGATTTGTTTGAAGAGGCAACACCGAAAAGATGTGTGGCCTCCAACTCAAAGCATCCGCCACTCGGTTCACTGTTCCCTTTATGTAAGTAATCTCGAAGTCGTACTCGCTAAGCAATTCCAACCAATGTCGTTGTCACGTGTTCAGGTCGCTTTGCATGAAAATGTGTTGCAACCCACAATGATCAGTCTTTAATTCAAATTTTCGTCCAAAAAGGTAGTGTCTCCATACCTTCAAGGAATATATGATGGCTAATAACTCCAAATCATGCGTCGCGTAGTTTTCCTCATGCCTTCTTAGTTTCCTTGAAATGTAAGCAATCACATGTTCGTCTTGCATCAAGACTCCACCTAAACCTTCCTTGGATGCGTCAGTGCATACCAAGAAGTCTGCATCCATGTCAGGGACCTTTAGTATCGGCGCGGTTGTCAACAACTCTTTAAGCCTTCGAAATCTTCCGCGCATTTCTCTGTCCAAACAAACTTCTTGTTTTTCTTCTACAATTCCGTGATCGGATTTGCTATCTTCAAAAAACCCTCGACAAACCGTCGATAGTATCCTGCTAAACCCATAAAACTACGCACTTCTGTGACATTCGTCGGCGCAGGTCATTCCATAATAGCCTCAACCTTTGCTGGATCCATGGCGATACCTTCGCCGGAGATGACATGCCCTAAGTAGTGAATCCCTGATTGATAAAAAGAGCATTTGGACAACTTCACATACAATTTTTTCTCTCAAAGGCAATGCAGTACCAAGTGCAAGTGCTCATCATGCTCCTCCATTGTCTGAGAGTAGATGAAGATGTCGTCAATGAATACTTGGACGAACTTGTCCAAGTACTCACGGAACACTCCGTTCATCAAACTCATGAATACCCCTGGGGCGTTTGTCAGTCCAAACGGTAAAATAGTAAACTCGTAATGTCCAAATCTCGTCTTAAAGGTGGTCTTAGGGACATCATCCTACTTGATCTGCAACTGGTGATACCCTGACCAAAAATCGATCTTGGAGAACACCATCGCACCCTTCATTTGATCGAACAGATCATCAATTCTTGGTAAGGGATATTGATTCTTGATCGTAGCCTTGTTCAGTTGATGGTAGTCAATGAAAAGCCTCCATGACCCATCCTTCTTTCGTATGAAAATAACTGGTGCACCCCACGGTGACACACTAGGACGTATCAGTCCCAGGTCCAACAACTCCTTCAGTTTCATTTTCAACTCTTGCAACTCTGGGGTCGACATCCGATAAGGAATTCTTGCTATCGATTCGGTCCCCAGTTTCAAGTCTATGGTAAATTCCAGTTCCCTTTCTGGCGGCATCCCAGGCAACTCCTCTGGAAATACATCTGCAAACTCCTTCACCACTGGAAGGTGTTCTAGACCTTCCGCTACTCCCTTCTCGTTTAGCGCGAGGATCGCAAAAAGTTTGCACCCCTTGCGCATACTCTTCCATAACTGTAAGGAAGAGATGAACCGCAGGGAAACTCCCTAGTTCTGTCCTATAATCACACGTCTCTATCCTTCGTCATCAACCAAGCTCAACTGTTTCGTCTTACAGTTGAGTATCGCCTCATGCGTTTCTAACCAATCCATACCGATCACAACGTCATAATATCCTAAGATCGTGATGTACAAGTTGACCCTCATGACAAACTCTCCCAGGTTAAGGGCACAACCCGTAACCTTTCCTCCAACCTTCTGTTTGGCTCCTGAAGCCATCTCCACAAATCTAAACTCATCCTGTTCGACTACCTTTACCTTAATCATTTTTAGCATTGCACCAGAAATGAAACTCTCAGTAGCTCCTGGGTCTCTCAAAATACTAAGGGTCTGGTCAGCGACAGTGCCTGTCGTCTCGAGCACCATCGACTGGTGCTCTGCCTGGCGGTTATTCACTGCTGCATGAATCTGATGGGCCTTGCCCATATCTCCCATGGTAGCAGGTCCGACTGATCTGGACACTCTGGCCCTCTCCACAAGACAGTCACGCTAGTAGTGTGGCTCCCCACATGTCCAACACCCCTTCTTTGGCCTAGTAGTCCTGGTACCCGAAGTAGAAGATGAGTGCCCACCGGCCTGAAACCCTGGTCTATTTTGCTGAACAGGCCTAAACTATTGTTGTTGCGGGTGACGTTGTTGATGGTGTTGTGGTCCTCAATAAGGTGTCCGCTGCTGAGGCGACGATCATCGGGGTGTAGAAAAAGTGGATCCCCTCTGGAAGCCACGATGTCCCGGCACATGTCTTGCTGGTGTCTAATGTTGCGGCGTACCAGATGAACCCTACCCTATGGGTCTCGCTGGAGTCCTGGTCTGACCCCCACTGATAAGATCCTCCTCTGCTATGATGGCCTTTTGGACAATGTCATGAAAGGTTTGAGGCATCAAGATCCTAACCTTTGCATGCATGCTGCCGTTAAGGCTAAACACAAACCGGTTGACCTTGAGCTTCTCAGTGTTAAGGTGTGGAGCATACCGGAGCAGCTCCATGAAACGTGCCTCATACTCGGGCACCGTACGACCTCCCTGTCATAATGCATTGAACTCATTGAGCTGACACTCAATGAATTCCTCCGAAAGGTACCTCTCTCGAAACCGTTCCTCGAACAGTTCCCATGACACGTCTTCCACGGCCATGTTCAGCTGTGGTAGGAGCATCTTCCACCATAGAAGAGCGCTCCCCTTCAGTTGAAAGACCGCCATGCGGACCTTCATGTTGGAGGTATAATCACGAAGTGCAAAGCACATCGCCATATTATCCAACCATGCCTCGGTGGCGGCATCATCCGGGGAACCAAAGAACTTGGGAAATTTTACCTTCTCGAGTTCATGGTGAATTCTACCTATAACGGCCAGTGCGCGCGGTGGAACCTCAGTGGGTGTCGATGCCCTGGCCTCATCTCTGTCCAATCGGCTGATCAGAGCCTCGGACATGCGCTGGAAGGATATCATCATCCCAATAACATCGCCAACCGCTATCTTCTCCTTTCCGAGAACCTGCTCACCTCCTTGGGGGTTATACCCCTCAGGTGTGGATGCTACTAGAGGCGTCACGCCTCCTCCCCTAGCACCCCGTCGTCTACCTCTGTGGCGTCCTCTAACCATGATTACCTGCACGCACACAATCAACTCGATCAGCAACAGTATAATCAATCTAATCATGTCAATGAAAGCCGTAGCGAATCCCAAGTCGTGGGTCGAACCGGCTCTGATACGATATGTAATATCCTCCTCGTTATGACAACAACTCTTATAACAGGTGGGAATATTTTTTTATTTTTTTGTGTGTGTGTTTAAGGTGTGTGCGCGCGTGTAGAAGTAACAGACACTCTTGACTCTACGTTGCCACTCGAAAACCAACAAGACGCAACCACAATGTTCATCACAAGAAGACTGAAGGCACACAATGAGTAACTGCAAGCGATACACGACCATAGACACAAGGCACACCACGCAAACATTTAACGACATACTGGGTTACGCATAGTATGAACACAGAGGGAAGGATCCATAGTAGTAGATCTTACTATTTCGGCACAGGAAAGCAGGGCGTTTAATCTTAGTTCTCTGCTCTGGAGAGAGAGAAGGTTAGATAGGCTCCTGGTCGATTGCTCAGGAAGAAACTAGTAACCCGACTACGAACAAGACACAAGCTATACGAACATAGCAAGACGACACGCGACATACCATGGTAACAACATGCGTTAACGACGATCAAGCGACAATAAGTAAGACTGACTACACTCCCATCCTGCCCTACAATGGTTAGGACCTCCAAGACACATAATCAACACTCAAGCCCAGGTTCCCATCGATTTTAACCATTTAAGGTCTCAGGGCTAGCGACTGTTCTAAGGAACATGGAGGTGTCTACATCCCACCCGACACAATCACACCAACCAACAATTGATTACAACCAAGTACAATAATACTTAACAAACCACGACCGCTACGAAAAGCGCAATCCAAAATAACTCTGACAACTACCAACCATCATTAGAGCGAGGCATTATCCACAACTCATCTAGCATTAAATTCCAATCCGTTACTATTTGTAAATACCATTAGTTCACGAGTTGCTAAATCTACTCCTAAGAATAATGTAAAATCAATTGATCAAAAATCCCTATTACCAAATGACTGATTGTACTTAGTTTAAGGACATTGCATTTTTATATGTAACCATTCGACACATTCAACCACATTCCCACCATGAGGTCAACACTATCTCTTTTAAAATAACCTTGCCAACAAATATCAATCTCCTTACCTTCTAGCCTTACTTAGGTTATAATATAGAACTTACCTCCTAGCCTTACTTAGGTTATAATATAGAAAATAAAGGACTAAAATAAAAGAAAATAAGAATTGAATAACACATCATCTCCTAATTGCAATAATATTTACCCTTATTTTATGTATGAGGAATTATATACTCGGCAGACATTCAACCACACCTCCCTAAAATGATATCAACAATAACTCTTTTTAACTAACCCATGCAATTAAATATCGAACACCTTACATCTGGGCCTTACATTAAGATACAATGTAGATGATATAAATACTAAATATAAAGAAAGATAAGAATGGGACAAATACCTCCTCATCTAAATGCTATAAAATTTAACATTTAATTGTGTCGGTAGAATTTTACACTTGACAACAATAATACAACCTTACATATAAAAACTACAACCTTCCTAAGATATGTGGCCAATAATAACATTTACAACCGGAATATTCTATGTTAACACAGTTTCACATTCAAGATTTAAGATCGTAATAAGGTAAGGAAAATTACCATATTCTAACAGTAACCTTACCCTCCACGTGCTATCAATAACTATAAGAGGTTAGCGGCCCAACCAAAATGCCATAAATAATCATATCCTTTCTTTGTATAATAAAATAGCATTGAAATTAAATGACAAGAACCTTTCACTTTAAGGTTATCCCTAAAATGGAACTACAATATCATGATATAGATGACCGGATCCTTTCTTTTATATTAAATAGCACTGTAATTAAATAACAAGAAAAGTTGCGCCTTATTACTATCACTTACAAATGACACTACAACCACCAAATCAAACTAACCCTGTCGACACCTGTTTACTGATAGCATTGGAATTTTAAATAAGAAGGACCCTTCTCTATGAAAGTAAAAACAATAGTTCTGTCACCCATTATTATGCCATCATAACACTGTTCAAATTTCAAGGCAATTTATGAGAGCAACCAGGAATTAAAGGCAATCGCCCGAAGGGATATGCCCATGAGAACATGTTGAGGCCATTTTGATTCAGACAGGTAGACAAGTTTTAGCTGGAACCAACGCGCAAAGGCAACCGGCCAGGTGCAAATGGAAGGTTGTCAGAACACAGGTAGAATTAACCGATTTACACGACCGTAGAAGGGTCAGAATCCGGTAATACATCAGAATCCAGTCAGATTGTAAACTGGACAAATCCAGAAAAATCAAGAATCGTAAAGGCCAGTTGCACAGAACACCATAAGGGACGCCATATTACAAAGACTTAAGCAACTAAACTCAACGACTATCTAAAAGGGGCAACAATCTCAACGGTGGAAATCGGAAGTAATTAACTCCTTCATTTTAACTTCCCATTGAATCTAACTCGTTGTTAAAGGTTGAGGATGGACGTTGAGCTCCGGGAGATATAGAAAGGTTTGGCAGAGCATGTACGCCAAGGGTGAGCGTAATTAAATCTATACTGACAGGGTTACAATAATACTGACAGAATCAATCAATCTGGCAGATTTACTTACGACCGAATCCTTGGCAGCATTAGCACGACGCTCTAACCAACTAAGCTAGAAGGCCACATGTAAGGTGACTGACCAGAAGGATAGACGCACAGCCTGGTCAACTATTTTCATTACCATAAAGGATTTTTTTTTTTAAAAGGGAAAACATTTAAATCTGTTGGCTATCAGACAGCATTCTGGGGTTGGGAGCGGATCGCGGAGGTAACGCACACTGTAATGCATTGTTGCCCACTCTGTAATAAAACGCCCATGGTAACACCTAAACCCGCACACTGAAATAAACGCACATGGTTATAGATAGTGGCCCACTCTGAATTAAAAAGAACACGCTAACGCTTAATCACGCCCACAGCTATAGAAGAATGAAATGCCCCAACGAATTGCCAGTACCTTACAATGAAATGACGGTAATTTACAAACGAATGACAGCAAATTTAAAATGAAATTGCAACAGCTTATAAACTCAGAGGTAAAACAAAATTCTCACGAGGATGCATAGGATACTAACACTAATTAGAAATGCCTACTGGGAAGGAAAAACACCATGGCTAAATGGGTAAAACCCTCACGGCGATTTTAAACGCCCGCAGAAGTTTCCCCGCCCACAACAAAAGGTAAAAACACCATGGTAAGGTAAAAACGCCAGCAATAATATATAAACCACCAGCAAATAATATAAAAGAAATGCGCTGTAATAAATGAAATGCCCACTGAAATAAAATGAAACGCCATCAAAAATATATAAATTTTCTTTTCTTATCTATTATAACATAGGTAAATAACTTCATTTGCAGAATCCTTTAGCCCGCACACAAGCAGATATGTATAGTCGTATTGCCGAGAAATCTTTTAACCAAATGCAGAGAAGGGTTCATATACAACCTTAAGCATTCACATCATTCTTAAAACAGCAAACCTATTTGCGTACCTGTGACCGACGGAGAATAACCTGAAGACGCAGTCCCGCACTTGAGCTCCGTGCTGCTCCTGCTCACCGACCGTGGAGACTACACCGATACCTCCCAGCCAAACGCTAGGGGTACTCTTCTTCCCCCTTGGCCCCCCAAGCCACAAAGGGGCCACACAAGATCCAGAATATAAGACTAGCTTCTCAGCTCGCCTCCAAGGCTGAGCTACCACTCCAATACAGCTGAGAAATTCCCAACTCCCCACAAGAAATCAGTCCCCCCCCCTTTTCAATTTCGGCGGCATAACAATACATAATATCCCATAGCCCTTTTCCCCCCATGCCCCTTTATTTTTATCGATTTTTGACCTAAATCAGTTTTATTTTAAGTTTTAAAGAAAAACCCTCTAAAAATTCTATGTCTTACAAGTGTCA